>JBAMBK010001495.1:0-26397 GCA_037043435.1 Drosophila suboccidentalis
CTTCAATCATACTATAGTGCTCCACTTTTGCTTTATCATACAAAGACGATTAGAGTGGCCACTAAAGTTGGCAATTGGATTCACTTCGTCATCTGGCTGGAAGAGCCCAACGAGGGTTACTTACTCTTCAAAATTCTTTCGACAACAAAATTCTGCAAGAAAAATTATTAACCAGTGAAGTGTGTGTGGTATAGGAGTTGGTCAAGATAATATAATATGTTTATAAGCATATATATCTACATATATGTAACAATGAGTATTGTTGCATCTAACTGGCAACGCCAAACAAAGTGGTGGCAAGCCGATCGAAAGGAGGTATCGATATTGAGGATATCGATACAAAGTGGAGTTTGAGAGAAGCCGTGAAGTTGAAAAGTTGTAAGAAGTCGTCGTCGTGGAAGAAATAAGTTTGGCAGATTATAAAGTCCCAAGTACAAGTTGAAAGTACGTTGCGGAGGTTAATCGTCAAGTTGCTGTCTTCAAGTTGCTGTTTCCTCATCGTTGGTTGATCATCGGTTGCTGTTCGCCGAGTTTGGTTGCTGCAGTCTCAAGTTGTTCCTTATTAACACGCCATTGGATTCACCTTAACCTACACATTCACACTCATATTATACTTTGTAATAATAATCATATTGGATACAATAAAACATCCTACATTTGGGGGCTCAACCGTCCGAATCGCATTTGAAGTCAATTCGCCGAATTGCGAAATTACGCAGAAAATTTCGTCATCTTCTGAATACGAAAGCATGGGCGAAGAAGAGGAGAAAAAGACACAAGGTGCAGTATTACGTTCACACAAGCAGTCTAGCCGAAATGCAGAAATGTACGAGCAAGGAATAGACAGAATGCAATTAGAAGGCGAAGCAAGCGGCAGCAAGAAAGCTGAAAGTAAGGTTAACATCGAAAAAATGCAGGAGGAAAATAGCAGAAGTTTGCAACAAATAATTCAGTTGCTTACGCTGAAAATTCAAGCGGATGAAATTACGCAGAGAGAGCCAAGAATTGCTGCAGAAAAATTTCATAAGATCGTGCCGGACTATGATGGCGACAATATGCCAGTAGAACAGTGGTTCACCAATTTCGAGCAGAATGCCGACGCATATGAACTCAACGAAAAGCAGAGATATGTGCAAGCACGTGGAAAGATGACGAAATTGGCAAAACTGTTCTTAGAATCGGTGGTTGTGAATAACTACAATGATCTGAAAAGCGTACTAATAGCCGAATTCAAGCGTACGCTAAGAAGCGCTGACATACACACAAAGCTCAGTGAGAGAAAGATGAAGAAAGAAGAGAAGTTTCTCGAATATGTGCTAAATATGAAGAAAATAGCTGCACAAGGATTATTGGATGAAGAATCAGTGATTGGCTATATCGTAGATGGTCTGGATATAAAAACGGAGTACAAATTTGGATTGTACGGATGCAAGACATACCAAGAGCTGAAGGAGAAGTTTGACACCTATGAGCGCAAGTGTAGCAGCGAGAGACAAAACAAGCCTTACAGTGGTGGCAAGAAAAACATGTCCGTTGAAATAAGTACACGTTGTTTCAATTGTGGCTCTGTTGACCATGTGAGAAAGGACTGCAAAGCTGAAACAAAATGTTTTAAATGTGAAGGCGTGGGACACATTTCCAAAAATTGTCCAGAAACAACAAAGAGTGTCTACGTAGTAAAGGAGGACAAACGCATCAAAGTCGTTGTGCTAAATGGCGTCGAAGTAGCATGCTTAGTCGACACCGGCTCGGATGTGACTGTCATTCGTCAATGTGTATACGAGAAGATGGCTAATGTTGCTCTGGAGAAGTGTCATTCGGTTTTGCGAGGCCTGGGAAACAGCAAGACTCTACCGTTGGGAATGTTCGTTGGCGTCGTACACGTAGATGGCGTTAGAACCGATCACAAATTTGTGGTGGTACCCAACCACAACATTGCGAACGACGGCATGCTAGGATTCGATTTTGCATCGAAGTTCTGTGTGACGCTGCATGAAGGAGAGTTCACATTTTCGGAGGCGTTAGCGCGGCCAAACAGCGCTAAACCAAACGAGCTAAGTATTTTTAATATTGTTGAAGTCGGAAATAATATAAATACTCCCCCGCAGCTTGTGCCATTGATCGAGTCGGTCATTTCTGGTAACGAGATAGCTGCATCACCGATTGAATGTCCTGTTCAGATGACAGATGTCCAAAATAAGCCGTTCCGTCTTCAGCCAAGCCGTTATACACATGTGCAAGGTGATGTCGTGAAACAGCACGTTGATGAGAGGCTACACGAGGAGCTGTATCAGGAGCTCAAAGAGTTGCGCCAAGAAAAACGCTCGTTTGAGGAACAGTACAGAGAGTCTGAGTTGCGAGCAGAGAAGCGTTTGGCGGAGGAACAGAAGCGTCATCGGGAGATTTTAGAGTACATGAAACGGGAAGCGTCCCTGCAAAATGAGAACTATCAGATGAAGATTAAAGCCACGGAAGTGGAGGCGAATGCACTACGCGATGAGGTGCAAAGATTGCGTGTATTATGCGACAAGAAGGCCAAAGATTTAAATCGCGCCGAGGAGCAGCTGATGATGGCACGCGATCAGACTGCTGCACTGCAGCAGGAATACTATGAGCAAATGAAAACGTTGCGACGTCACGAGCAGGAGAAGAGATCCCGCGAGGAGAATGGGGCACGTGCCAGGCCCACCACATCGGTAGAGAAGCATGATCCGGAGAAGAAGATACGTGATGAAGATTTCTATATATCCCAGTTGACGGTGGAGAGTGACAAGCGAAAGGCCGAAACGGAGAAGCTGAAAAAAACATTGATCGGGAAAAAGAAACTGCGCGAGAAGGCAAAACATGAACGTAATAAGTTGGAGAAGCGTCTTGAGCATCTGCAGGATGAGATGCGCATAGCAAGCGATGCACTGCAACGCCCGGAGGAGGCAAAGAAGAATATACTACTGCCTCAAAAGAAATACAAGGAGAAGTACGACAAGAACCGAAAATGCGTAAGAGTGAAACGCAACGGTCGATTCGATGTCAAGAAAGCCGCTCAGGTGGAAGGTCCAGCTATAACTTCAACAAGTACCGACAACATGAAATTGTGGAAATACGTTGACCAAAACGAAGAGCTGTTGTCGTCTGGGTCAGACGACAGTGATCAGGATGACCGAATGTAACAATGAGTATTGTTGCATCTAACTGGCAACGCCAAACAAAGTGGTGGCAAGCCGATCGAAAGGAGGTATCGATATTGAGGATATCGATACAAAGTGGAGTTTGAGAGAAGCCGTGAAGTTGAAAAGTTGTAAGAAGTCGTCGTCGTGGAAGAAATAAGTTTGGCAGATTATAAAGTCCCAAGTACAAGTTGAAAGTACGTTGCGGAGGTTAATCGTCAAGTTGCTGTCTTCAAGTTGCTGTTTCCTCATCGTTGGTTGATCATCGGTTGCTGTTCGCCGAGTTTGGTTGCTGCAGTCTCAAGTTGTTCCTTATTAACACGCCATTGGATTCACCTTAACCTACACATTCACACTCATATTATACTTTGTAATAATAATCATATTGGATACAATAAAACATCCTACATATATATATTAGCCAATGCAGTTAGTTGATTAAATAAGACATTTTTTTTTTGCCCTGACAATTTTTTTTTGCCTACAAAGCGAAAAGAAAACTGTGAAAAAAAAAAAAATTCTTTTATGTGTGTGATCGCCTCAGTCAGTAAAAAAAAAAAAAAATTTTTAAAAGTCACCTGTTACAAAAAAAAAAAACATTAAAAAAAAAAAAAAAAGAAACATAAATAAGTACGAATCAATTAAAGTTGCATATGTGAGTAAAGAATTAAGTCAAAGTGCTCAAGAAGTGCAGAAACAAAGAAAAAAAAAATAATTAAAGCAAGTGAATTGAAAAAAAAAAACAACACAAATTACAATTATACGAATGAAAATACCCTACAACGGGTAACAATTTAAAATCCATCGTTGGAAGGCCTTTCACCGCATCGAATTAAATTGTACGTAAGTCAACACCTTCTATTTACTATTTCTTCTTTCTTGTGTACGTGGCTGGATTTCTGCTGCCTTTTCGGAGTATATACTTGCATATGACTAACCTCCATATGTAAGTGTGTGCTGGCGGTAAGAGTATTTAGCCATCGACTTTCTTTTATTCTATATGCAATTTTATAATCTAAAGAACAAAAAGAGAGAATTTAAAACCAAGAGCTTTAACTGCAAACAGTTAACAAAGAGCGAGCAAACAACAGCTGAGCATATGCAATCATACACATAAAAGACGTCACAACAGCATAAAACGGTTAATTTACTGGCACAATATTAACTAAATATTAAATACAAATACAAATTCTTGGAAATAAATAAGATAGCTAAAAGGAAGAAAAAATCCGTGAGAAAGAATTATATTTAATTAAAAAAAAATACGAAACAAAGAAAAGCTATAATGAAATGTTTGAAAAGAAATATTTATTTTGAAAATAAATGCATCAATTAGATAAACTATAATAAATTTATATAGATCTGAAAAACAATTTTTTTAAACTAGGAAATAACTATAAATAAATATTGCACACTGTCCGAAAACCACATACACGCACTGTAGAAAAAGGAACAAGACAAACAATGTAAAAAGTTCTTATTCACTTAGTTAAAAATATCAAAAATGTAAAAATTAGTTAATTTTATAATCAAAAGAATTACATGAAATGTTTGGTAATAAATAATTTAAGTAACAATGGAAATTGAAATGATTGCTTAAGTTTTTTATTTCTTATGGGGGCTGCATAGGAATTCGATGTGATAGATTTTTTTTGGGAGTCTCTAATTGTTCGCTCCAGAGACTCATGGTGGGTGGGTACAGACCGCGAGGATCGATTTTCATCTTAGATCCCGCAAATTTCAACAGCGACAAAATAGTTTGAATTCAACCGACTTTTGTTTATGCGAACAAGAAAACTCATTCTACATTGGCCTTTGATTTATATGAGTAGTTCGCTTGAAAGATTTGTTTCTTTTCAGTTTAGGTTCAGGAGGGACTCTACAATAATTAAGTTTATGTAATCAGAGCCGTCGGACACAGCAACCCCACCCCATCCCGAAAGAGCTAGGGTATAAAAGGGTCCCGAACTCCGCTGTGAAAACATGGTTCATGGAAAGGCTTTCGTGGTTTTCTTTTTTTTTAAATGCGATGCCCAACTGATACATTACAATTTTAATAGGTAAACAGGTGACAGAATATCGATGAAACTTGTATAATTGTTTTGGGAAACGAGAGGTATGTTCAAATTTTGGTGATTCTGTTTGAATAAAATCCAAATGATTTCAGTAATTCTTCATGAAATTGCTTTTTATTTTTAAGTAACTATTAAGAGAATGAATGAATTATACATGTCAAATACATGTCAAAATTACGTTGATAGTCAGAACATCAGAACATCTCTTTATCTGCTTCAAACTGAAAAAAGACGTCAATCTTTGAGTACTTTCCGCCCTAGGCTGATTCAAGATGTGAATGAAAGAAACAATTCCAAATTGGAAAAGCTAAAAAGAAAACTGTTTGTTTCATTGAACAGTTCACTCACTTTGATGGCCAATTGAAATTTTTACTTTGGCAGATTGTACACCGCAAACATAAACTCATTAGTCGATAATCATTTTCGGGTGAAGAGGGGGACTCCACATAGGAGTATTCAATATGCTAACCAGACGGGTCCGAGAGTGAATGCATCATATAAGTGGATGCGGGGATGGACAACATCGCTTAATTAACGTTTAGGACTACGTCAGTTGGCTTCTCTATGCCACGCCCATGGTTTTGCTCAACGCCACACACACACACACACACACACACACACACACACACACACACGCACACAGCCCACGGGCACACACTGACAGAGAGAGAACTCAATGTAATTATGTGCTAAGTGCTTCAGGCACGAGCCAAATTCATTCGATATCGCACAATAGACGGAGTATAGAAAATCTCGTGGACGATAAGCGTGAACCTCAGCGTGGCTGCATATCAATAAGCCCATCATTATTACCGAATTGCCAACTGTAGGGCAACTGCAATTTTGGTTATATTTACGCCAACATGTGCGTAATTACCAACAGAATCCCAAAATATAGCTCAATTTTGAAATCCACGGGCCTTGACAGAGCTGCAACTGGAATTGGTTGTTACACTCGTAATTTGCCTTCTACCTATTAATCACTCTGCATCAATTCCTAATTCATTGTACTAATTTGGCAGTTTGGCAGGAGAGCCACTGATTTTGTCTGACAGCTGATTATCAGCCAACAGCCAACCAATGCTTAAAGATAATAATGGGATTCCGGTAAGCGTTTTAGATTTGGTTTAGATTATTTTTAACCAAATCTAAATCAGTTGACGGAACGACCCTTTTTACACACTGATTATTTTTTGATTTCGTGAACAGCTGACAGCCTGGGCGAACAACTATTTGACAACGTTCTCCATGTTGATATGACAATAGAATGTAAGCAAACCATATGTCCACAGCTGACAGTTTTAAGTTGAAACCAAATCGAAATCAAAACGAAATCAGTCTCAGAGCTGATTTTACGAAATCATTTAGTAAGACCACATTTCCTTAATTTGATCTGGGCACACTGAAAATTTTGATGGAGCAGCTGTCAAAAGCTGACTCGAAATCTAAACCAAATCTAAACCAAATCTAAAACGTTTACCGGAATCCCACTAATATCTTTGAATAATCAGGCCTGTTCCGAATTTCAAACGTTTTTAAAAAGTAAAAACGAAATGAAAACGAACGTTTTACTATTTGCTGTTCCCAATTCCGATCGAAGTGGGCTTGTTTTTACTTTTCGAGCTCGGTTTCGAAAACGTTTCGAAAACTAAAAATTACTTAAAATAAGTATTTCAGGTTGAATAAATCACGAGAGTTGGTATCGATAACAAATATTAAAGTGGGATTCAGAACAGCTCGGTTTGGTTTTTTTTTTTAAATATTTTATTGATGCTTTTAAAAAAATTCTTTCAAAAATTACTTCAACTGTTTAAAATTTAAGCAGTGATGTTTATCGATTCCAAAAATGTTGAACATTATTATAATTTTCAGTTTATAATTTTTGGTATTTATTTTAATGCTTTAAATGGCATTTATTTTCGAATCCGACGACTCTACAGGCACACGCTTTGAAAACGTCAACTATTGTCGATTTTCGGAATTCGGAACAGCAATCAACTTGTTTTGTGGCAAATCGATTCGTTTTCGGAATTCGAAACAGGCCCGAATATCAAAAAATGTAGTTTCAAGTTCAAGTTTTTGTGATCAAATTGTTCATTACGGTCTAAGCTCTAAATTTAAAATTGTAATCATAATATGAAGAGACAACTACAACTGTTGGAAAATCGTTGGACACCAGCGAATTGAAGAGACAGCAAATTATTCTGAGAGTAAATCGAGGGGTTTCAGAACTGAACATTATTCGTTAGGGTAATGCCGGATAAAATTAGCTAATTGGTTTACATATGATGAAGTGCACGATGGGAATCATAAAGTGTCCTAAAAGCTATCCGTGAGTTGCCACCGGGAACAGACAATAGAAAATGTCAACAAACTATTTTTGTTTAGCGTTTAATCCTTGCACAGCTTTGTAGAGTTGATGTTGGGCTTTATTTAGCAGCTCATCGAAATTGCTTTTTAAAAATAGATTAAGACGTGCCAAAACTTTGTTGGCTTTATTTTTCGGCTAACATGTTTCGGTTCATTGCGTAATCAAACAGAGAAAAACAAAGAGAAAACGAGGAAAAACATCAATAATCACAACAAACTGGATCAATAAAATGTTATGAAAATAATAGATGCGATAATGTACGTATTATTAAGCAACAAAAAAAGGGTAAAAGAGTGAAAAATGTCGAATAAATGTAACAAAAGTCCTTTACAATTCCTGTTTCCAGTTTTTTGGTGTGCTTTTGTTCTTTGTTTGTTACGTTGCATATTTAGGATTTTATTTTAGGGTATCCATGGAATCGTTGCTAAGAATGTGAGAAAATTGTACTCAAAATTATTTGAAGCTTTAACTTCTAAGAGGCTTAATTGGACTTACTCAACTGTACGAGAATAACTAGAGCTATATTTATAGAGTATCTTTAAGTCTATCATTGCTTATTGCGAGAATGCTTCGTTTTTTGTCTACTTTGTCTGCATGTCAATGTTAAAAATTTTATTTTTTACGTTTCAATGAACTTTTAGTGCGACATTAACAAAGAGTCGAGTAGCCAAAAACGAAACCAACGACTTTTCCCAATTCCTTTTTTCCCTTTTCGCAGTTGTTGTTGTGTATTGTCGTTATTTTCACTGCCTGGCATTTTTTATGTGATCCAAACAACAACAAGAAGAACTTTGATTGCGGCCTTTCTCCTTGTCAATTGGACTTTTTATTTTAATGCAACAAACGAAATCAAAAACAACTTGTTATCGATGTTGTCATTGTGCCATATTTTCATTCAAACGACAACAAGAAGAGAAGAGAAGGAAACATAAAAAGGACACTGGAAAGAAAGAGTGGAGACGAGGGGGATCGGGGGCGTGTTGTTGTTGTTGTTGTCGTTCGTCAACATTTCGCGTGATTGACTTTTCGGGTTAAATTAATTAAGCGTGTGCGTTTATATTGTTGATTGAATGCTTGTGCAAAAGACTCGACCCGGTCAGCCATTTCCCCCTTCCACCACCCCTTTCCCACCTAGGGGAGAGAGAAATAAAATTGAGATTAAAGCAGAGTCCAGGGTATTGTTTGGCCTCCTATTTAAGACCTTCTTTATGACAGGCCAATAAAGAAATCTTCATCACAAAGCGCTTTCCTCTTCCGAACCTGTTTAATTCGCTGTGACAATTTTATCAATTAAGTATCCAGTTTAATGCCAACATATTCTAATTTTTTCCTAACCGTATACTGACTTAAATATGGCATAATTAACCTCAACCCTGAGCTCCGAACTCTGATCTCGATGCTCGGAACTTTCAACTGACTTAAAGACAAATCCAGTGCTGGAGTTGGGTTCTGCCATATTTTGACTGCAGTAAAAGTTTGGCACAAAATTTACTAATTTTATAATGTGGCAGGCAGACATTTATTTCGACGCTAATTACAAACATTTAAACTTTTAATTAGTTTTCAAACAAGCAGCAACAACAACAAGAACAACAAAAACTACGCATGGGTCGAAGGAAAATCTGGAAAATGGGAAAAATTGTGAGTTGTCGGAACATGTTTCTTGATGTTGTCGAGTTGCGTATGCAAATGGATGATTACGGATTACGATTATATAAATACGATTACTTAGTTATAGCTAAAATGTAAAACTCACTGGCACAGCACACAAATACCAAAATAAAACTGAAATAAAAATAGAAATAAGCATGAAAATGCCATAAGCAAATCCTTAGAGCTTTCGAGCTAATCAAATTTCACATTCACATCAAGTGTCGCATCTCGCTCTAACAATCTCCGCCTCTACTCGTAAAGCTAATTGAAGCTATAAATTCTTCGCCTTCTCTGTCAGACACAAGTATCTTCTAGCAACGGCTGAAGAAATATTCGAATCGGAGAAAAATAATAAAGCGTATACTGCTTAAATAAGCAACGGCTTCTAAAATTAAGAATACTCGTCCTATATATTTTATTTGAACAAAAGGACAACTACATATTAGAAATAAGGTCTTAAGCTAAAACTTAAATCTCAAAACTAGGAGCTTTCTGCAAACGCATATAATAGGCAGACAATATAAATTGTATTCTTCATAATCTTCAAAAGTCGAGTCGATTTAGCAATGTCCGGCTGTTCGTAAGAGCGAACAGATCTCACAGATGGTGAGAGCTAGACGAACCAAATTTGTTACGTAGACCTCATATGGGCATTTCCAGAAAAAGGTCCACCACGACGAAAAACGTAAAATTGATTAAAAACTCTCATCTTGTGAAATTTTCTTCCAAAAATTTATTCAAGTTATTTATTTTATCAATATACGCTAGAAGAAATTCAATAGGATGAACATATAGATTCTACATTGGAATAAATTCACTTTTTCCATATTTTTGACTATTTTCTTAAAAATTGATTTTCAAAATGGACCGTTTGTATTTTAACGATTACACTAAGTCAGGGAGTAAGATTGTAACATAAACCATTTTAGTATATAGAAATATATTGAAAGTTTAATTTAAAACAAGTTCTAAGAGCTATATATCGGAATATAGAATAAAATTTGATGAACAAACTCTTGGAAAAACTAGGTGGAAATCTTATCACGTTCGCGATGTCACGTTACAAATTACTAATACAACTTGTAAAATATATAAAACGGTAGTTACATATCAAAATTATTTCTAAAATGGAAAACTACATTATTTTATTATATTTTGAGAGTATTTTCTTCCAAATTACTCGCCACATTTCGCAGAGTTTCGCAGTTGTCAAGATGAAGTCAAAAATGACTTCCATTTTTCGTCGCGTTCGCGATGCATTGTTTTCTATAAATAATTAAAAAACGACAAGTCTTCAAAGATTGTCTTTTATCATAAGAATAGAGTTGATAAAATGCATTAAACACGTGAGAAAACATTTTTGAAAACGTCAATTTTTGAAATTTTTTTTTCATTTAAAAACGTACAAATGTCGCGTTCGCTATCTGGAAATACCCATATAGTATATGGGCATTTCCATAAAATCTCAACCTAGGCTAAAATCTAAAAATTGATCAAAAACTCACATCTTGTGAAATTTCCTTCCAAAAATATATTCAAGTTATTTTTTGTAGAAATATACGCTAGAAGAATTTCAATAGGATGAACATATAGATTCTACAGTGGAATAAATTCACTTTTTCTATATTTTTGCCCATTTTCCTAAAAATTGATTTTCAAAATGGACCGTTTGTATTCTATCGATTACACTAAGGATAGTTAAGTTGTAACATGAACCATTTTAATTCATAGAAATATAATTAGGGTATTCAGAAACTCTAATATTTGTGTTATGTGGCAAAGTGCTATATGTTGTAATGACAACAAACACACAGAAAAAAAGTATATCACACCAAACATGCCCTGGGGTATGTATACAAAATTCGTCGTATTGAGACAAAATTTCAAAAGGAGAAAGGTTGCCAGACTGCTTAAAGTATCTAACAAAATATGGTCACACTAAGGTCGGTATTGATATTGGTTGTAAAAGCAATTAATTTTTCTTGGTCCTATGGCTCTATGGTTAGAGTCGCCGACCTGCCAGAATTAGAGCTTTCAGTTAAATAGTTAGGGTTCGAATCACACAAATGACAATTTTAATGATTGTCCCTTAGGACAGATTTTAAATCTAAATAAAGAGATACAAATTTTTTTTAAATATTAAATTGATTTTTAACGATGGCAAAAGCATTAAAAAAGACAAGAGTAGGAGAGGGTGACATCAAACTCATGAGCGTAAACGAAATAAAAAGAAAGCTTGCTTTATACAAAACAGCTGTTCATTGAAATTTAACTCAATGATATCACAAATACGACAACAGAAACTTAAAATGGTCGCTCACTAGCTACAGTGTTATCACTTTGCCACATAACACAAATATAAGAGTTTATGAATACCCTAAATGAAAGTTTAATTTACAACAAGTTTTTCGAGCTGTTTCGATACATAATTTAAAAAAAGAGACAGAAACAAGATATATATTTTGTCGCGTGCGACAGTGACTCAAATCAAATTTAAAAAAAAAACTTTATATTTTTAAATAAAAAAAAATTAATTGCATCAAAATATTCGTTCACGTTTTGCCGGTGTTAGAACGGGTCTTGATTTGTTTAGATTATCTTGAAACGAACCGTTTCCCAAAACCAACCTTAGCACCAATAATAGTGCAAATCAAAACCTATAAGTTTCCCCTTTAGTCACAACAAAATAATGTTGTGGCATATGTTTTATTTAACTTTGAATGCGTACGAATGTCGCATTCGACATTAGAGAATTACACAAGAGATCTTGAGCGTGGTCTACAAATAAATAATTATTATTTATGCTCCAGTCGAAATGCAATTTTTGATTGTAAAATAAATAGCTAAATTTGTTAATCAATCATATGTTTTTTAGGAATTAAAAAATAATAATAAATATAATAAATAATATCGTCAATTCTGGTTATAATCAATATTCCTCTTGCCCTACTATGTGTCTTATAAATTGTCAAATATAGTTAGTAGGCTTGATGAGTTCATATTTAACAGTTTATTTCTCTGAAAAGGCGCTCTCTAATGTACTTGTATATAAATATGTACTTCCAACGAATATCCCAGGCAGACACATTACTCCCATTTGCATTCACTGACTTTCCCCAACTCCTTCACTAGCTTTGTAAACCTTCCTGGCTGCCGACTAAACTAATGTGCCGCCATTAAATCGGCTTGCCCAGGACATTAGCACGGCCCAAACCGTAAGTAGGAAGGATGAAAAAGAAACTAAATTTAAATTAATGCACAAGCGATCAGGCTGAGTTTGGGATACGAATTGGGATTGGGCTTGGGTTTGGGCTGGGAGGGCATGTTGCCGACGATGCCAAGCGAAGCGTTAAAAGCCAACGTCAAAAACTCGACCCCGTTGCAGTCTCCGCCCCTCTGCCACTCCGCCACGCCCCTTGAAAAAGCCCCTCTTCGGATGTTGCTGCAGACAAGTGCGCACTTGTACTTGTAGTTTAGCCAGCGTAAAACATATAAATAAATATGAAAACAAGCTGCATTGTGTTTGGCCGAGAGTGCACGACTTAGAGATACCCTGCAGCAGCTGTTGAGGTACTTAACAAACATTGCTGCCTCTAATTAATTAATAAATTCACTATAAGTATACAGTAGATATCAATATTATTAATTACAATAGATGTTAGAATATTATAAGAAGTTGAAAAGAAAAGAAAGTATAATATCGTGCTACAAATATCTGCATTATAATCGGTATCAGTAAATTCGGCTTTCATAAATTTATTTAAAATTTCAACAATATTATTTATTACAGTTAGGACAAAGAGTTTTATATCATAACTGCTTTTGAATTCAATTTAACAATAAATTTACAATAAATTTAGCTGCAAGTATTTTGACTTTTGAATGGTTGCTTGTTACAACGAACACCGACAATTGTTTTTGTGTTGCTTGTGGGTTTTAAGCGAATAATACTTAAGCCTGCCTGTATATTTATTAATTCAAATACCAAAATGATTGACTTTGCAGACTTAGGAATGATTAGTGATGATCAGCGTAGACTGCACCGTGTAGATTACGTAACAACAATTGAGTGACGACAATGCTTGAAATTTACCCGTCAACAATATCAACAATGTCAAAGATGTTAAAAGGTGAACACGCGAGCCAATCGAAAATTATATCTATATTTTATTTCGAATCAAAATCTTCAATACTTTATTCTCAATTATTTATAGCAGATGTATTTAATTTGAAATAGTACAAGTGCATTTAATTTGTTTTCTTTTTTAAAGATTGACAGTGTGTCAGTAAATAAAAAAGGACGACAAGTGACTGAATCTTTTAATATTAATAACATAAAAATAATTGGTAAATGCAAAATGTCTTTAAGAATATTAGACATGAAGACCAATCTACCAGCAGCCTTGTCCGAGTTATAGAGGCGTCAAAGCTGACGCTTCAAGGCACAACGCTGAGAATGCCCTTCCATATTTCAGTTTATTATGCTTGCAGGGTATAATGAAAATCACATAGAACAACAACAACAGCCAGATAGCACCAAATATTGTCGTTGTCAGTGTGATTGTTGTTGTTGTTGTTGCTGTCTGAGTGAACACGAGTTGTTGTTGCCACTGTTGCTGCCCCTGCAGAAAATGCCATGCATTTGAAATTTTAAGCACAACGCTGCGTATGATCAACGTTCTTGTTGTGGGTTATGTGAGTGTGCAATGTATGTGTGTATACTCGTGTACATATGTACATATGCATTTGAGGTGTAGGGTCTGCACATGAAATAATGACAACGACCATAAAATTTAGTTGGCTTTTTGGCGACAAACAGACGGAAACAGAGACTAACTATGACCAACTGTGTTCCATTTAACGCAATCGCAGCGAATTCAACATAAATATGAAAGCTGTTAAATAGAGAATAAATAATGATACTATGGAGTTCAATTAGGAGTTTTTCGGCATAAACCAACTTTCTGTAAATAATTGACAGTTCGTTTTTGGCGATATCGTTTACTGGAATATTCGCGAGTGCAATCGCATTTACTCAAGTGGCTTTTTCTGCTGTTGTTGTTGTTGTTGTTGATGTTGTTTGCTCAGCTTTTGGTTGTTGCTGTTGTTGTTGTTGCTAGTCACTGGCTGACTGTCTTGAATTATTATTCATGAGCGCCATAATTTATGCTACAGTTAGAATTAGTGCGCTTTGCATTTTTCGCCATTCGCTGCTTGTCCCACATATGTATGTCGCACTCTTTCGCACCTATGTGTGTGTGTGTGTGAGTCATGCATATGTATTAGTTGCTCTGTGTATCTCTCTGTGTGTGTGTGTGTGTGTGTTTAGTTTTCGTTACGGAAGTACTTAGAATGGCATTAATACTTTCATGACTTGTGGCCAAGGCAATCTGAGGTCAGGTTACACCCACCAGCATTCACATCAAATATTCATAAGTGAATATTTATATGGCTATATGAGTGTGTGTGTGAATGTATTTATTGTATGCATTTGATATGAACATCTAAGGAATTAAATTAGACAAAATATATAATGGACAGATACAGACAGTGGGGAAGAATGAATCAGAGAGTTTGCTAGCTGATATTATGTTAAGATTAAGTCTTGGTAAATTTGCCTTTTGTAATTCAATTTGCTTTAAAACCAACAAATAGATTAATTTTGTAGCCTACTCTTTGACTTATTAGGTTTTCAATTCAATATAAAATGTTGCGGCAAACAAACCTTTTTTAATAAAAGTAGAAATGTTGCAATAAAAATATATTTTGGCGATTGCAACAGGTCAAAGTTACTTAATTAATTACTTAGCAAATAAAAGTTACCAGGGAATTTGAACTGGACACAGGATAACTCATAGTCGAACACTTTTGTTTGTTATTCCAGCGGATCAACTTTTTCAATTATAAATTCGATTCTCAAGCAGATTAACGCCTAATTTGTCTGTTTGACTGAGAAGAAAATAATGATAAGTTCAATTATTAGTTGAACAGCAAACTATAGAAGCTGGCAACTAATTACATTCTCTCTCTCACACACTTTCGCCCCTCTCTTTCTCTCTCGCACACAGAGAGAGACGGTCGCAAAGTCATTAAGAAATATAATAATAGGTAAGCGCAACTTGTCGGCTACGACTGTCAAGGACACGCCACAATCATTACTCAACACTGGCTCACAAGAGAGCACACACACACACACACACACACGTTTCACTTTTCAGCTCTCATTGCTCTCGTGCAAAAGTTAATCATACGCTGCTTAAAATTACAAATCACCGCAATCAGCAGGACATCAGCTCCAAAGGACGATGGACGAAGGCAGCTGCCCAAAACGCAGTCAGTTCTGGCTGAGGCTGTTTGTTGATGATGATGATGATGATGATGATGATGCTCCTGCTGCAAGGATAATAATAACAGACGGCCTGCTGTGGCACTTTGAACCTTTTTTTGCGGTCGCCCCCGCACTTTTCAGTGCTCAGTTGCTCTTAAGTGTTTTAAACAGCGACCATTTAACGGTAATTATTGCAACACTGTGGCACATTTTAAGTGCTACACCTCTCTTCTCACTCTCTCTCACCCCCTCTCTCTCTCTCTCTGTCTCTCGACTATTGCCAGTTGAGCACCTGATGCTACTACTGCTGGCCATCGTCCACCTGGCTACAGTTGGCTGCATAAATTTCCGGCGCAGCCTTTTACTTAATCCTGTCTATTTTGCAAAAGGATTATCAAGGCAACTTTTTAATTCGCGCCACCAGCAGCACCGCTAGAGCCAACGCCACCGCCACCGCCATCAGCCATCAGCCAGTGATGTCAGCAGTTTTCTGTGGGGGCCTCTTAATGGATCTCGTTCCCTTTTCACCTGCCGCATCTCTCGGCATTCACTTAATGCCCATTGAAGGCCATTTGATGCGTGGCCAAGTGAGCGACGGACTTGTGAGATTGTTGGGCCAAGTGATAATAATTTAAAATGATGGATTTAAGTAGCCATTAAAATTGAAGTGAGCAACATTGAAAGCGTTCTCGGAATGCCGTAACAAAAAGTGAGTCCAAAACAATTGTGTTACAGCTCCCAAAGTGTGCAAAAAACAAGAAAATAGAAATGGAGATAGAGATAGAGAGAGGGACAGACAGAAGGAGAAATACAGAAACAGAGATAGAGCTGTGTACATAATCTCTTAACAAATTCAAAGTACAGTACAACCATCAAAAGTTGCATTTAAGCCTTCTCCAAACTCAACAGACTCATTAACAGAGACTTATTTATTTCCTCCTTTTAACCCTCATGAATGATTCTGGCCAAAGTGCATTGTGCACTTGAGATTCTGGTAGTTTGACCTTTCATCAAATCCTTCGTTTATTTATGCACCCTGTATTAATTTGTTATCTTCACTTTGCCACATTTTAGGATTCCAGTAGTTTGATTATACAATGTAAACACTTTATATTTAATTGTGAAAAACTAGATTTGCTAATATATATCTTAATACCTCAAAACGTCTTATCTCTGATGGATACGAAGATGGTTTATTTAAAAAAAAAGTCTCTTAATTCAATGCTCTGATGTCCTATAGATGAGAAACTCTGCATGACATTCGTTAGAGAGTCCATGGGAAATTTTATCAAAAATTCCCTATCCGACTTTGGTCCATTCCGTTCGATGGCGAGGAATCGTTACGGAATTTGAAGGCAAATGATCTCTAATACTAAAGGATAATAATTCAATGAATATTAATATTAAGTTAAAAAAAAATCTGTTTGATGGACTTGAGATCTTAGTTTCCCACATATTTTAAAGTGAAATTTGTAACTTAATATGATAATTTATTTCAATTTTTGATAGTTTTCTGAACGTATAAAAACTAGTTTAGGTCATTTCGTAGGATATCAGTTGATCTGTGGTCTCGGGAGATAATTTTATGTGATGGATTCAAGTAGCCGTTAAATTGATGTGGAAGGCAACAACAACAACGACAACAACAACACCAGCAAGAAAAGCAAAACTTGCTTTTCCTGAGACTCGGAGGCATCAAACAAAACGCACACAGTACTTCTGGATGTGTGAGTGTATGAGTGTGGCTATGAGTGTGTGTATTCTTATGTATCAGTGTGTGTGTGTGGTTTACACTTAATGCGCCGCTCAATCAATTTCGTTCCCAATGGATTATTTTCTTTTCAATATTGTCGCTTGCATCGCGAGGAAGCAAACGTATTGAGAATCGAGAATTGAGAGTGTCATTATCCTTTCACGCCCAGGAAATCGCTGCTGTTGCTGTTGCTGCTTTCCATCTGATCTCATCTGCCGTTTTCCCCCTCGATGGTTTCCCTGTGCCCAACTCAATTTTCACATTTGCTTATATATTTATTTATTTATTGTCATGCTTGTTTATTGTTTTTGCCTTTGATTGGCTTCGACTTTGACTATAGCTTTAGTTTGGATTTTGGTCTTGGTCTTGGGCTTTGGCTTTGGCTTTGAATTTTCAATGCCTATACTTGACAGGGTATCTTAATAAAGGAGGTACAGCTTTAATTGCCTAACAAATTAAACACACATGACAATATAATATCTGTGCGGGCAATTGTCTCTAAAAATTAAAAATGTAATTAAAGCATTTAAATTTCAAAATTTAATATGATATAATTGTATTTATTCAGGAAATTATTCGTTGTCGAATTAAAAATTTAAGGCGCAAAAGTTTTATACAGAAAACTTACCTATAAAAAGCTGGAAAATTAAATGAAATCATTTTGAATAAATTTGTTAGAAGAATTGGAAAACATAATGGAATTTTTAAAATTTTCACTTTTGCGGCTCCTCAAAGAGTATGTTCAAAGTCAAGTACATCCGCAACTGTCCACACTGTCCCTTCAATTTTGCTGGCTCATCTTCTGCCCCTTCCATCCATTTCCCTAAATCAATCCATTTCTCCTCTCTTTCTCTCTCTGTCTCCCTCTCTCTGTCTTACTCTCATAGGTTTAGGATGCTCGTATTTTGTATTACTCGCTTCGAAATCCTTCTTATTGGCGCATAGATTTATGGTTTTATGCTTAAATGATTGTTTGTTTTGGCCCGGCTAACGCTCGCAAGGAGGCAAAACAACGCCCATAAAAAAAATGGTATCCAATATCAAATGCAAAAGTGATAATCAAGTTATAAATTTAAATTGAAACTCATAAATTGCGCGTGGGAGCGTGAGAGAATATTTTGTGAAGTTTTTATTCCGCTTTTCTATTTTTCCAGTTTACTCGTAGAAGTAAATCGACCTATTTGAATATTTGTATCTTTAGCATAGATATTTATTGCCGGAAATCACATATTTCCGTCTGTTTTTTTGGGCTCTGCTATCAGACGACGTGCCATTAATGAGCACCACAATTAAATTTCATTTTCGAAAGTGACACAAAAGGGGTAAAATAATATATACATAAATGTATGCAGAATATTAAAACAGCAAGTCCCTCCATTATGTGTGTGTGGGTGTGTGTCTGGACGGATGTGTGTGTGTGTGTTGCCTTTATTTTCCAGGCATAATATAAAACATCCTGTTGTCGGTTGACAGCCGCCTGGCAACTGCCTGTTGTAGTTGTTGCTATTGCCATAAATAACCCAGCAAGACGTGTAGATTCAGGTGAGTGTGTAAATTGTGTGTGACTGGCTTAAATTTGCTGCATTATTTGCGTCATTTCCGCAGCAAATCAACACAAAAATTCCAAAATACCAAGGACACCATTGACACCACACCCACAACAGACAACAAAAGGCAACAAAAAGGATATATGTATGTATATATTTATATTCATATTTATATTTATATTTACGAGAAACGTGTGAATATCTTTTTGCTCTCTTCGCTTATGTGTTTGGGTGTAATCAGCCAATCAATTTCGTATATACATTTTAACACTCGAATGCGCACCGAAAGAATAAAATTCCATTCCGCTTTAATAGCCCGATAGCTCCAAATTATACAACACGAGAATCACAATAATAATAATAGATTTAAATGTAAAATAGTTTTTGCCAAAAACTCAGCAGCATTATTGAATTATTCATACGTGTGTCCATTATAATAATACTTAATGGCTGTGCATCTTTATACCATTACTGCACAGTTCATTTGAGATTTGATTATCGCATTTCTCAGTAAATGCCCAACAAATATTTAAGCAATTAAAATAAATTCAATTCTATTTCAAGTTGAATATATATTTCTATTTGTAATATTATTGAATATTTGCGTGACGTTTTTGTTGTGAGCAAACGACAAGTATTTCATTATTTGATAATTGGCATTGAAGCACATGTGATAGCTGATTCGAATAAACATATGTAAATAACCGCTTTAAGGAGCGTTGGCTGTGTTTACAGCTCACATTAAGACAACAGCAACATTAAGACTGCAGCAATATTATGGCGAAACATTGCTGAATTTTTCTGCTCATTTCCATGCCAATCCCTTCCCCAAGCTAAGCCCCGCCGAAACGCATTACCTTCTGCTTCGATAAATATACAAGTTGAGCTACTTAAGATTTAAGTTGCAGTTGTATGTAGTTGTTGTTGTAGTTGTTGTAAGTGTGCACAAAATTTATAGTGGGTACTTTTTACCCCATACACCCCTGCACTCACCTCACTCCAGAAGCAACTGCAGCTGCAGCTCGAAAGTTCCCTTCGTATTGCTACAAAATGCATATTACGTATACGCAATGTATGCGCATTCCAAGCATGAAACTCTCATGCACAATAAACAGCAGCAGCAGCAGCAGCGACGCCAACGTTGACGTCGACGTCGACGTCGCCGCTGACTTCAACGCTTCTCAGCGTGTGCGCGTAATAATAAACATGCATATAAATGTTTATGTTAAATTAAATTGAATGCAAAAAGGCGGAAATGTTAAAAAATGTTAAAATGCTATGCGCCTTGTTGGCTTTGAACGAACGCTTCACTTGTTAGCGCCCCCTGGCGATGGCGACAATTTAAGATATTGCTTTAAGAGTTTCCCCTCTCCCCCCTCTCCTTTCTCGCTCTCTCTCTCTCTGTGTGTCTCTCTCACTTACCCTAAACTCTAACAGTATTAAGGGTCACATGCCACGCCCCTTACTGGCAGAGCCATTTGGCGGTTGTCAAGCAAAGTGCAGCCATAAATACGTTAGCGTTCGATATGTTTCGGAACTGAGAGCGCCAGCTGCAACCAGCTAACCAGGCTAAGTGGCTGCACTCACAAAGTTGCCACAGGCCATGCCCATACCATATTTTGTCATGCCACTTGATGCAACTCACATGTGGATCCATCAGCTTGTGCAGTAAAATTTTGTAAAAATGAAATCACTTTAGTAACTTGACGCCGTTATGGCAACTCTGGCAACTGTGCTTCTCCCCCCGCTCGTCATCTTGCCTACTACTTCCTTTTTCTCTGTATCTTCTGAAGGTGGCATACATATTTCAATAATGCCATTTTCACTTTCCTCGACTTTCAGCAAGCTAGAAAATCACATGTAGGATCTTCTATGGAGTGGTTAATTGTAAAGCAAGGACAAAGCAGTGACAAGAATCTTTATGGACACAATCTTGAATATGAACAGAAAATGTCGGTTTGCTCCAACAAATTCTTCCAACAATTACTGCCATTAAAAAAACATTCTTAAACAAATAAAACTTAGCATAAAAAGTTGTTTTATTCTGAAAATCATTTGTCAGTTTGGCCCGCCCTAAGTCGATAACCAAAAATAGATATTAAAACAAGCGGATCTGTCGAGTGCACTCGACAGTAATATACCCTGGGCCTAGTCTCCGGCACTCGATGTACATTCTGGCAGAGTAAATGTAAAATGAATTAAATGACCATTAATTATATTATATTTATAGAATTGCCATTAAAATCCCTTGGACAAAATTGTTAATATGTTTTCTATTTATGGCCCAATCGTGATGAAAGTTGCTGATTAGATTCTGAACATGTTCTTACACACGCCACTAATAGAATTCAATTTAAACTTAAGACCCACAATTAAAGGTGATGTCAGTTTTTCACAGAAGGCGTGGCAAAATTTTTATATAAACTTGTTCTGCCTGACATAATAGGTAGTCTCCATTCCAAATTTGGCACTTACCATCTCTGAGATCCTTTCGCTTATACGGACAGACGGGCATGGCTATATCGACTCGGCTGTTGATGCTGATCAAGAATACATACATATACTCTATAGGGTCGGAGATGCTTCCTTCTCCCTGTTACATACTTTTGAACAAACTTATTATAACCCAAGGGTATAAAAATCAAATGAACCCACCTGGAACCTTGAGCAGAATATGTCCAGAAGTCATAAAATTATCAAAACAAATTTCATATTCAAAAAATAAACTCAAAACGGAACAAATAACCGAGACAAAACTTTGGCATAACAATTTGCTTTGCATAATAACAGAGGGGGAGGGGAAAGATAGCCAATGGGGGAAAAGCTGCATTTTCGTTACGTTTTCCAGACACGTGCGAGCATCGTAAACAAGAAAAGAGCGACATATCTAGAAACAGAAAAAAGCAAATGTCGGGATAGCTTGCTTTAATCGTATCCAATTAAATGAGTTTACAAAAAATCACATATTACTTTGTTTACCTACTGCAGTTTGCCCGATTTGCGCGCTATGAAGACCCTGAGGCGATAGACGCCGTACTGAGTGGCAGAACAGCACACTAGGAGAGCTGTAATCAAGCCAAAAGGTCTTCAAGGCCCTAACGGGTTTCTCGTAATCCAGCATTCGATATATAAATGTTCGTCCGATTCTGTAAGCAATATGCAACTATTAAACGAGTATAGAGTTTTCGATAGTTTACTTGAACCGGATCCAAGCCACCGAGCAAATAGTAAACATAGGTGAATCCGGCGTAGCCCAACGTTAAAGCAAACGGATACAGAAAGTGTAACAAACGAGACGGATGAGCAACTATCATGTGATCCACAGTGAAGGTCAACGGGGGAACAGCATGAATCCACATGTTGTAAATATTGTATACCAGGTTTCGTTTTGGTTCCTCGGGATAAATGCAGACCCAGTAGACAATGGCTACGATGTGCGAAATTACCAAATTGATCCAATAGCAGGCCCAGTAACATTTCACCAGTAAACTTCGACTTGCTGTGGAAAAGAAAAGCTTACGAGATAATTAAAATCATATCTTTACTATACTGGAGTCAAAGATCGAAAAGGATAGAGTATAATGTTATAGGAGCTAAATCGACAGCAATTTAAAGCTCCATAAACGTAATTCTTGTGCTATATTTATAAATAGTGTTATAGTGAACCCATGCAAATATTCTAAATCTGATTAAACTTACCCATCTTATCCGAATCTCGATGATGTATCGATACCAAGATGGCACCACCTATGCTGGTAATGCCGCATAGTATGAAATTCAAGTTCGATAGGTAAATGAAAACCGTTCCTCTTTTAAAATATAAAATAACAAAAGAGATTACACCTGTCCCGTAGTAGGCAGCCAAAGTCCAGCGATATATAAGAAAGCCGCATGACTTAAGCTCAGATTGCCACTGATGAAATGGGAGTAAGTATTTCAGCATTCGAATTTACATGAGTGAAAAGGAGAAACCTTTCAGTAACTCACCTGTGATCTGAAGAAATCTTGGGGCGCATGATGATGCAGTCCAATTCTCTTTATTTGTAGCTCTTCCCTCAGCCCTAAAGGTTCTTGTCGTAGATCACTTGCCTGGGTCATCTGTTCTTTGTTTATCTTCCGTCATCGAAAATTTAGAGCAATGTTTCCAGATAAAAATACAAATTTTCAGATATTCTGTTTACATATTTACAAGTATATTTTGAGGGTTATATCAAAGTGGAGTTTGAATATAAAACGCTTAAGTTTAAGTGACATTCCTTCAACTCCCTTCTCGTCTTCGGTCTCCTTATCTGCGTTGCATAATTAACAGTTACATGTGTTTGGGCCCAGGCATGGGACTGAGCCTTATTGCGGTGCCAGCCTTGATACGCTCTGCGAGAAATTACGACATGTGCCTGACATCATTTCCCTTTTCGCATTTCCCACTTCCCATTTCCCCCTTAACGTGACCGAGAGACGACGATCCCACGGCGACGACGGCGACGACGACGACGACGGCGACGTCCTTTTGAGCCAAGCAGACACTTTTAATTGAGAGACACTTGGATGAGTTGTAGCGCGCAATTAAAATGCCATTACACGTAAAAACAAGACTCAATCCCAAGCACAGTGGGCTGAGCATTAACAATTAGGCTGTGAATCAAGAAATGCACTAAGCAATTTTACAATCGATCACAATAAGATCAATCGAACGATTGACTCAACTAAGAACTACATACATCAACACTCTTGAAATCTGTTGAAACAAACTATTGCAAATTCGTGAATTTAAAAACAAAATCTGCAAGTTCTGTAGTAATTAGAGCTATGTCAATTTGCTCTGAAATGTTTAAATGACCAACTGAATAGGGTCGTTGACATAATAATGGTATTCCAGGAGCCGTTTTAGATTTCGTTTAGATTATTTTTAGCCAAATCTAAATCAGTTGACGGAATGACCCTTTTTGAACACTGATTAGTTTTAGATTTCGTGAACAGCTGGTAAGCATCCTAAAAAGCATTAAATAAATATTTATTTGCGTTCTCCATATTGATATGACAGCAGAGTGTAAACAAACACCAAATGTCACACAGATAATGAGTTTTAATTTAAAACCAAATCGAAATTAAATCGAAATCAAAACGAAATCAGCCTCAGTGCAGATTTCACGAAATCAATTAGTAAGACCACATTTCTCTGTTTTGCTCTGGGCACACTGAACATTTTGTATGGAGCAATGAGCAGCTGATTGCGAAATCTAAACCAAATCCAAAACGGTTCCCGGTAGATAGATATTTTTTGGCTTTGATATATTTTTGAAAACGATAAGATCAATATTGATATAGTTGTGCGATATTATCGTGCACTCATTTTCAACGTTTTTCAGCCTTTGCCCTCACTTTCTTTTTTCACGAAACGAGTAGGCGAAAATTGATTCTGACATAATAAATAACACTACATCCAAGTGTAAATTTTGCAATAAAATAGTTAGTAAGCATTAAAAATATTAACAGTCCTACAACTGAATGAAAACCTTCATCGTTCATAGGTCATGACCAACTGAAGAACTGAACTAATTGACAGATTTAGTTCGCTACTGAACAATGAACGATTAAGCTAATTCAGCAAATTAAACTAAAAATCCCAACTCTAGTAGTAACATTTCAATGTTTGGCTGTCCCCACATCGAATGCGATATAAAATTGTATTGAATCCAAATATCAACTGTTCCAAATGTTCACTCAGCAGCTAACTTTGAATATTTTCAATTGTTACAAAACACTCATATCCAAATTCAACATTTATTTTGTGCCTTCGACCTTTTAAAAAATGTGTAAAAATATGAAACAAATATTTTGAGGTAATAATTATGTGTTATTTTTTAAATTATTATAATTTTTAATATAGATTTGTTGAAGTCGCGCTTAGTAGCATCTGCCCACTGTGCAGCATCTTGGTAAGTTCTGCAACAAGGCTTGAGGATTTATGTGTGCATCAGCAGGCCTTGGGTAGGATGCGTTCGGTTGAAATGTCATTCCCGGGACTTGCCTTGGACAAAGTTACCTTTCTACGCCTCCACTTTTCTCCGCTTATCCTGGTTCTCGGGTAGTTCTGATTTACTTGGTCTATAACCATTTGCGACCACCCTTGGCGATGAATGCGAAGGATGCTTTGTCAGCTTAGCTAGGCTGTCCTGACTAAACTTTTTTGCATACATTTTGTTTGCTTGTCGTTCTTATCAGCAGTTCTATAAAAATCACATATAAAGACCACGCCCACAGCTCACCTGCGGGCTTTGCAAATGCAAATTTAGAATAAAAAGTTCACCCAGCCAGCTCGTTTCATTTTCTATCTATTTCCCATCCTTCCAACCATCCTTGATTTGCTTCTGCGTCTGCTCCATTTTCGTGTGTTAGTTTATTTTTGTGGCATTCCAATTGATTTGCTGATTTGCGCATCAATCAAAGAAAATTTGTGCCCCAAGTTGGCTTTCATGTGGGTCGATGTGCGGGCTTTCATCGGTTATTTTGGCATTATATTCAATAGGTATGTATGTTGGTTTCGAATAGGGACTGGGATTGATGTATGTACATTTGTGGCTTAACATTTCGTCTTTGGTTTTTCCTGATTGCAAAAAAAGAAATATCGAAGCTCTGTCAATTATGTGGACCCAGTTGATACTGCGAAGTCAAGTAAAAGTCAATTATCCTCTACGGAATTGATTTAGATTAGCCAGGTCTGCAAACTTGCCAAGGCAGAAACTTTACCTTGGCTCGCAGACAATTTCCATTAATTTTCCACTTTATTTTTGCTCAAACTACAACAGTCGAGATATGTACATGTTAAGTTAATGTGAATATGAGCTGAAATATAAGTGAATACTAAAAATATTTGTTTATAAAATAATCTTACCTTTTTTAATTGTTAAATCTCAGGGCTCGAGAGAATGATTTACAGTTGAACTTCCATAACTCGAACTTCTATAACTCGAACTTCAGTAGTAAAATTAATAAACTTAAGAAAAATAACTCCATAAGTCGAATATCTCCATGACTCGAACCTTTTCTTTGGATAATGGTGATTTGAGTTAAGGAAGCTCGACTGTAACTTATGTTTAATGCTGCAACACCTTTTGTTAGTTTTGCTGAGGGGTATAATGAATTAATAGATACCCGAATTTCTCTCTGTGTAAGTTTGTTTTCTGTTTGTTGTGAGCTCTGTTCCTCTAATTGCAACAAAGACAAAGGATACACAAGGAAAATAAATACAGCAGAGGATGTAATCGAAGCTAAAAAATGCGATAAATCCTCCATCTCTGTTGTGGTTTTGAGGAATAAATCTTGTAGTTATTTCTACTAGTAATAGAAGTTGTTTATTTTCTTTATAAAACTAGTCATAATATTTACTATTCTTCTTTTGGTTAATTAAATTTCTGCAGTGCCAGAACTGCAGAACTCATTGGCCTACAACTGACAATGGCAGCCAATAATGATTTGTAATCTGTGCCAGTTACTTTACACAAGACA
>JBAMBK010001496.1:0-24617 GCA_037043435.1 Drosophila suboccidentalis
TTTGTTTTGCTTTCTTCGCTTTAGTGCGAGGCAAAAAAGATTTATTTGACTGCCAATAGAGTTTTTTGAGTTACATTTTTTACTTCATTCAGCTGTAATTTAGACAAGTCAACAAACAGGTTTAATTTTGTGTAGTTTCCACCCTATTAATTTGTACTCTTGGAAGTTTTTGGTCAGATTTCTTTTGTTTAGAATCTAATATCATAATAATTAGGCTTATTAGAAATAAATGAATCAACGAATTTCTAATTTATTTGACTGTGTAGAAAGCACATCTAAATGAATGGATCAATGAATTTCAATATTATAATATTAAGTGTTCTATCGAATTGTTTAATAAATTTAATTCAGTTTAATTTTTAAACCTATGTTGCCGCCAAAATGAACATTTTTATATTTTCTTTTATAGCTTTAAATTTAACATAAGCACGAAGTTTTTCAAGCGCTCAAGCGATCGTTCACTTCATAGCTTTTAATTTAACTTTTTAGAAATAAATGCCATCTTTATTATATAAAAGGAAGTCGTCGTTCATTGCTCCAAGAATTCGTCATTTAAATACAACCTCGTCTAGCAACACCAACTATATTAATAAATAATCAAAGAATTCCATCTGCAATTAAAATCCTTTAAGAAATAGGTGAAAATTTATTAGGAGATTGCGATTGGAGTTAAGTATATGTTCCGGAATACACAGGTAGAATGAAATTCAAAAATCGCACTTTCAAAGAGAATAAAATGAAATTAGATGAGAAGATACTTAGATACAAATTTAACACTTTCGCTAACATGTCATTTGTTAGACATCCATAACTGTTCAACACTATACAAATGATACAAAAAAACTGAATTGATCTTGAACTTGAACTGTTTATCAAACAAACTTCATACGTCAATTTGACGTTTTCTCATTTACACATAATTAATAACATTGTTGTGGCTTATACGCGCCATAATTGAAGAGAAGTGTAAATTGTTTAAGCAAATATAAAAATGCATACGGGAAACGTTTATCATTAGAACAACAACACGGTTTAGATCGTTATCTCAATAGAAGTGTCCACATTGACGAGGGGCGAATTGTTTGCGTGTCGCACATACCGTAAATTCGACTATTAGACACCTTTTATGGATACGATATAACAATTTGTGGCATTTTATGGTGGACTATTTGCATTGCATCGTGATTACAGAAACAGTTTTGTTTCTGCGATTTTTTATGATAGTCCCCGACGTTGACTAATCAATTGCAGTTCCCTTGTCTGCTTATCGATCAATCAAAGGCCATTAGAGGTAATCAAAATTATAATGTGGTGCACAATTTCTGTCCAGATTAAATTTTAATTTGTGCCTTACAGTGCCTCTACTCGTAGACTGACCGGCTTTTTTCAGTTTATTTAACCCATTTAATTTTATATTTTAAAATACTGGCTTACATTTTTTACCATTTGACTATTTGAAATTCTATCTGGGGTGCCACAGAAATCAACAAAAAACCATCTAAAACTGCATTTATGTGCCATAGAGCGAAGGTCGAGCCGATTTTATAGTCTGTAACACTTTCAGCAATACACAACTAGTTATGTAAAAAAAAGTGTTACTGTTTTAAAAAGGTCCTTAAATATGTAAAATATCTGTATATACACATTTTAATATTACAAATGTTTTAATTCATGACTTTTAAGTATACAAAATGTCTAGAAAATCTCTAGTTCAATATGTCACTGTTGCTCGCTGTTAACGTTCAAAACCTCCCGATCAAAAGAGATGCCACCTAACCTTGGAATCGATTTCAAATGACTCGGAGTCTTGAATATGTAATTTTAATTGCTCTTTCTTATGTCAAATGAATGGTACCTCATACGAATTCCGAAACTTTCTTAAGGAATTTTAAAAAAGAAGTAAAAAACTAAGAATAAAATTTTAGGAATGAAAATTTGGGGAGAAAAAATTAGGAATCATAAATTAGGAATTTCAACTAAGAAAAATAATCAGAGTACAAAAATTAGGAAAAAAGAAATAAGGAATAAAAAAAATTGGGAAAAGTATCTTTGGTTTTCCTGTCTTTGGTTAAATTCTATCGAATAGTTATATATGTATGTACATTATTCATTATTCGTTCGCAGGGTGCAATCATCCAGTTATATTCAAATATTTAAAATACCTAATGAAAGAGCAAGATGAACAACACATTAAGATTATTCAAATAAACGCCAGAAAAAAAAACAATCAAAATGTAGACAACCGTCTTAAGTCGCTACTCAATACATACATATATGTGGGTTACTCTACTGCCAAGGGCCACTTTTAATCACATTAAAACACACTCTCTCTTCAATTCAATGTTTATTCGTATGCTTAATGTAATAGTTTATTTTAATAACAGATTCAATTCAATTCTTCATGTTCATAGCTTTTGACAAATGATTACACTTAATGAGCTTGCAACTTCACTCCTCGGCAGTTGAGTTTCCACTAACTCTTATGCTGCCAACTTATTCGCCAGCTACTCAGTATTCGCTTGGTGCTGCCAACTTAATTAACTATCGATACATTCTTAATACTATGTTTA
Source organism: Drosophila suboccidentalis (assembly GCA_037043435.1). Taxonomy (NCBI): domain Eukaryota; kingdom Metazoa; phylum Arthropoda; class Insecta; order Diptera; family Drosophilidae; genus Drosophila; species Drosophila suboccidentalis. Next base: position 2,571 of record JBAMBK010001496.1, read on the forward strand.
TAGTTATTTCTGAATTCCTACATTCGGCCATCCTACGGCCTCATTCGTCCCGAATGATGGATACCATTTCTTCTTATACTCTAGATATATTTTCTTTTGCAATCTTTCGAATTTCATCTTTTCATCTTGCTGATCATTCCAAAACTTATTCTCTAACGTTTCTTTAACCTTCTTATCATATTCTGTTTTCATTTTAAATCCGGTAGGTCTCGTCTGATTCGGCTGCCTGTTATCATAGCACAGTCTCTTCTTTTCGTCTTTCTTGGCTTTCATAACAATAGGGAAGGCATATTCAGAAACATTATGACGAATGATTCCATCTCTTAGGCACTCCTCTACCTGCTCGTTCACCTTCTCTTTGTCACTGTACGTCAAACGTCTGGGTCTCTGATACACGGGTATTTCATCTTTAAATGTGCGCTTCATTTCATCTGGATACTTTTCTGGCTCCCCTGGTTTATACTCATTAACTAACTCTATCTCGTCTTTACCTTTCTCACATATCGTCTTTATCATCACTTCAGATAATTCTTTCTGTACGTCAAGCATTGGGTTTTCTTTAACTATTGAAATTAAATCGCGACTACAGATTTGACGATCTGAGGTTGCCTGACATTCATTCTTTTCTCCCACTGATTCCTCATTTTTATGAAAAACTGCCCCATTGCTACTGATGGTCACACTCACATAAGCGAAAACATCGCAGCCAACAACGCAACTGTAGAGAGTATCTCTGTCTCGGACCACGTGAAAGCATAACTCAATCGGAATGCCATCTAGTTCTGTATCAATCCTAAAATATCCAAGTGTGCAGATCGTCTTGCTACCTATGCCTCTCAATTCTCTTATCTCGCGTTTTAATGCTACTGGATACAGCTCTTTATATGTGCTCTCACTAATAGTGCAAATGTCACTGCCAGAATCGAATAATGCCGATACGGATTTGATGCCAATGCGAACTTCCTTGAACACTCTATTTGAAGTTTTCTGCGTCAGCTGCTGGGACTGCACTTTCTCTGTCTTTTGCTCTCTTGATGTACACTGATTTGCCTTATGACCTAGCTGATTGCATTTAAAACACTTGACGTCTTTCTCATCGCAATTTCTGGCAAAATGGTTTTTACCTCCACACTTGTAGCAACGAATGCCCTCTTTCTCAGTTTCTGACGAATCTTTCTCAGCTTTGATCTTCTTGTTGGACTCTGTATTGTTCGATATTTTCTCATAAATAAGCATCTTGTCGCGGAGCTCTTTCAGATCTGAAGCCTGGTATAAAACGCTTTTGTTCTGTTTTGAATCCGGAATACCTTCAATTATGTATTCTACGAGACTCTCTTCATCTACACCGGCCTTTTTTGCTATGTTCTTCATATGATAAAAATATTCCACCAAGGATTCCTCTGACTTCTTTTTCCTACCCTCGAGTTGCTTATGCACCTGTTTAGCTGACAATTTTATTGTAAACTCCTCTGATAGTGCCTCTTTCAGCGTACTCCAATTAGTAAGACCGTCTTGGCTATTCACAAAAAGCTTTGCAGCTCCTTTTAACAGTTGCCGTCCATAGATAAACTTTTGTAAGTCATTCCACTGCACGGTCACTGCTGTATTTTCAAAATCTGTGAGCCACTCATTTACATCTTTCTGCTCACTTGCGTCGAACTCTGTCAGTGATTCCTTAATATCCTTCAGTGTGAACGTCATTTTGCTGGGTATCTCTATCAGGCTATTTTCAACTTCTGATTGTGTCTCAACGGTGTCCTCGTATAACGATTCGTTATTTTGCTCAAAACTAAAATGAGAAATTAGTCTATCTTGCAACTCAAGTTTTCTTCCTTTTAATGACAATCCGAGCTCTCTTAATTTCTCTTTTAGACCCTGAACTGTAAGTTGTGTGATCTCGTGAACTAGCATTAGTAAATACTACAAATTATAAGGAACTTAAAATAGTGTTAAAGTCACTTAAATTAATAATATTATATTATACTCTCTTGATGTACATATACTGTCGTTGCTCTGCCGTCGCTTTCTTGTTTGTTGTCTGCGTTCTCTGCTGCTCTGCAAACGCCTTTTGCCGCTCTCTGGCAACTCTGTTGTCGTCTGCTGCTCTGCAGACGCCTTTTGCCGCTCTCTGGCAACTCTGTTGTCCGCTGCTACTCTGTGTTCTCTGCTGCTACTCTGTTGTCACTTGCTCTGCAAACGCCTTTTGCCGCTCTGTGGCAACTCCGTTGTCGTCTGCTGCGCCGTAAACGTCTCTTGCCGCTCTGTGGCAACTCTGTTGTCGTCTGATGCTCTGCTCACTTCGCAAATCGCCTCTGATGTTGCTTTGTCGCCTAGCTACACACACACGCAAGCCTTTGTGTATGTGTCGCCACTTCGTAGATCCTCTTCACCGTTGCTTTTGCTAATGCGCTCTTTCGCACGCAAATCGCCTCTGCTGCTCTGTAATTTCGCTGCACACACTCAAGCTCTGTGTATGTGACGCCACCTTCGTCGATCTTCTTACTCGCTATTGCTTGTGCTCTCTCTCGCACGCAATTCGCCTCTGCTTCTCGGAAATTTTACTGCCACAAGTATAGAACATAAGAACGATTGGTGTCGATTCCTATTCTACAATTGTTGCACTTCTCTCTGTTGCGTCACTTCGTTGATTCTCTGTCTTCTTTTCTCTGCGCCCCGTTGTGCTCGTGCTCTCTCGCTCACACATTTGCCAATTGAATTTCACCACCACGCGTCATAATTTCACAACGACGTAGTTGCATCAAAACTCTGCTGCTCTGCTTCTCCGTTGCATTTGGGATTTATGTGGACGATATTACGACAATAATTTGATGATTTCTGCATAACTCTTCTTTACACAAGATCCCGGACGAGCCCCCAAAGTTGTGGGTTACTCTACTGCCAAGGGCCACTTTTAATCACATTAAAACACACTCTCTCTTCAATTCAATGTTTATTCGTATGCTTAATGTAATAGTTTATTTTAATAACAGATTCAATTCAATTCTTCATGTTCATAGCTTTTGACAAATGATTACACTTAATGAGCTTGCAACTTCACTCCTCGGCAGTTGAGTTTCCACTAACTCTTATGCTGCCAACTTATTCGCCAGCTACTCAGTATTCGCTTGGTGCTGCCAACTTAATTAACTATCGATACATTCTTAATACTATGTTTATAGTTATTTCTGAATTCCTACATATATGTATGACCAACGGCAAAGATGACAAAGTTGTTGATTTCTTATAAAAGGTGGCACACAATATAAACATGTAGATTTTGAAATAAATGGTTCGAAAAATGTTGTCTTTTTGCTAATAGGAAAAAGTCAAAATCAAAAATATTTTATTAAAAATCGCGCGATTTTGCACATTTTTCCCGGACTAACATTTTGTTTCTTTTATTTTATTTTGTTATAATATACTAACATAACAATCTATTATACTTTGATGTAAATGTGTTAGTGTCAATAATTTTTAGGGCATCTCAAAGCAGGATTTAGGGTATCTCGTAGTCGGCTACTCTCGACAGAAGCATTGTGTCATACAATTTTTGTATGTAGTATTGTAATTTTGTTTATCAAAAGATCTGTGTGCTCATCATAAACTGATGCAATTCTTGTGAATTGCAAAGACAAAATTGTATCTAGGGCTATCTTTAGTACCTGCCCCTTTGTCACCCAGTCACTTATCTATCTCGTCCAACATTATTTGCCTACCCTGTAACCATAAATAAAAGCAAATGGTTATATTTAGCAAGTTGTGCATGAAAAACTGTCAAAAGAGGGTATAAAGTCTTGAACTTGCAGATTAAACAACGAGAAAAGTGAGGGTATCTATGTGTCGCATACACTCGAGTTAAATGGAGCATTATTACTTGTTTTTATCTGCTCAAGTATTTTTTGGCATGGCTCTGGTTTATCTGATTGTCAGTTTTACAGCGCGATCCCAACTCAGCAGAAAGTCCGCAACAGCCAGTCTTAATTGCCGGGTCGCAGCTCATAGAAGACTCAACAAAATTCAAAAATATTTGCCGAAGCGAGAACGACATGAAAACATCGCAGCAGAATCCGGCCTTTGTGGGCGACGATGGACAGAGCACAGCCAGCACATTGGCCATGTCGGTAAGTGGCCCAAATCTCTGTCCCAGTATCTATGACCTTAACAAATCGGTCCTCACACACACACACACTTGTACAGTCATTGCCAGGACAACCGCCAGAGTCGAGAGAGGATGATGAACCCGAGGCGGGTAAATCGGCATCGGGGGAAGGGGAACGCGACACCTGGGGCAAGGGCGTGGAGTTTCTAATGTCCTGCATCGCCATGTCCGTGGGCCTGGGCAATGTTTGGCGCTTCCCGTTCACCGCCCTCGACAATGGAGGAGGCGCCTTCCTCATACCATATCTCATCGTGCTCTTCCTAATTGGCAAACCCATTTACTACCTGGAAATGGTAATTGGACAGTTTTCCAGCCGTGGTTCCGTTAAGGTTTTCGATTTGTGCCCCGCTATGAAAGGTAAGGGCTCCATTGATCTTTTGCTCTCATCGCCATTTGTATGCACTGTCATTCCATCTCTGATTGTCATATTTATCGAAACGTATTCGTCTATAGCTTTTATTGAGAAAAATAACAGATATCTACACAGTAGGAAAACATTTTTAATGATTTTGGAAACTCACTCCAAATTGACGACAAACATTTGATTTTCTCTGGATTAAGAAAATCCATTTTATCAGGGATGCCACAGAAATCGCAAGCGAAATAGAATTCCGCAGAAAGCAATTCAGCACGGAAATTTCCAAGTTGCCACAAAACTTCGAGGGATTTCATTTTTTTTTAGCATTTTCACCAACCTTTTCGAACTAGGCTGCTAAGGGTTGACACCTCCTCAAATTAAATTACCCAAGGGTTTGATTAGCAACTTTTTCAAGTTTATCATTGCAGAGCAATAAGCTTTAATTTTTTTCTTATTTAATTAAAATAATTGAATATATTTATGTAATAATTGATTTTGTTTAGCTCAAAAAAAATTTAAAAGTAACTGGCGCGAGAAAATAAAAGTTACTCGACAAATCTAGCAATTGTAAGCCATTAGTCTGGCAACTCTTCGTGAAAAATGTTTTCACAAATTGCACAATTAGTTAAAGGTTTTCTCGGTAAAACTTGATTTACCTCTAAAGACCTATTTTTTATTGCTTAATTTAAATAAAACTAAAGTGGTTTCATATTTTTTTTTTGGAATAGCTTATTTTGAAAATCTAAATCGGACTAGGTGGCAGCATCGGACGCCAGCGGATATAGCGCTAGCTCGTTCCGCACAAAACTATTTTGCGTATTGACCTGTGGCACAGTGAAATGAAATTCAAGTGAAAGCGATTTCTGTGGCACCCCTGTTTATTTAAAAATGTGTATATTCAGACTTAATTTAAAAATAATACTTACAAAATTAATATTCTGGTTTTAAGAGATTTTAGCTAAAATCGACAATACTATGGCGATTTTGGAGTAAAGAAAAAACATCTCACTGATTTTAATCATTTGAGGATTCTTCATGCTCAACTCAGGAAATGAGCCTAGATTCCTTTAGATTTCCCAATCAGATATCGGTGTCTGGAATAGTCATGTTTTATATCGAAAACGTTAGATAAATAAACATCTTTTAATATTTGAGTGTATTCAATATCTAACATATTATCTATTATTATTACTCGAAAAATAATTGAGAGCAAAACTCGAAAAAATATAAATAAACCAGCAGGAATACGTTAGTCGGTATAAAAACGGCTATATCACATTAATAATTATGTAACAAAAGAAAATGAATTTTATATTTGAGTATCAATGTGACGTTTAAAATATCGACAACGTTGTTATATCGATTAGCTAAACGCATTTTAATTTGCAAGTACATCACTAGAAGACACAGAATCTAATAGTATTTCTAGATTCTTTCCGACAAGATAAATAGATCTACCTTTTTATAAGTTAAGTACGTTTAAATATTTTAAGTTACATCTTCCGCATCGACAACATACTCATAATGAACTATCGCTATCACATCAACTCACATCTCTAGGCGTCGGCATTGGACAGGTTATATCGATATCGCTGGTCACCACCTACTACGTAGGAATAATGGGCATAACGCTTAAATATCTCTTCGATTCATTTCGCACGCCGCTTCCCTGGTCCGAGTGTCGTCCGGATTGGGAGGAGCACTGTGTGTCCTCCACTCAGGGCAACACCAGCCTCAGTTGGAGTTCCAGCTTAGGCCCAGCTACGATTAACCTGGAGTCGCAACAGCAGCAGAAGCTGCCAGTCACATCCGCCGAGATCTACTTTCTGTAAGTGGTGTTTGTTCCCATTGTTCATGCTAGAATACCCCTACTGTTTGTGGTGTTTACAATTGTTGTTGGTGTGCTTTGGTTTGGTTTGGTTTGTTGGTAATCTTATCAGTGCCAGATTCATAGTCAAGTTTATGACCGTTCAATGCTCGCTTTATTGGCTTTTGACGTTAATTGAATGAGTCCCGCGTCGAGGCGAATGAATCTCTGCTTCCTCCTCCTCCTACTCCTCCTCTGCCCATATGTATGGCGCCCAAATTGACATCAATTGACTAGACTGAAGCGGTTAGGATGCTGCAATCGCCCTAAGGCGATTGCAACAGCCAGTCTCATGTAGCACGTTGCAAGGCCAGTTCAATTGCTTGCCACGAGTCGAGAAGGAAAGAGAGGAAGAGAGAGAGGAAGAGGGTGACAGAGGAGAAGCCCGTAACAATGTGCGGTAAGAAGGGGTGAAGATCTCAACTGATATTCCCATGAGAGGGCTTAGACCCTCTAAACTATGTCTTTGAAAATTTATTTAAATTATTTTAACCTAATTAATATTCAACTCTAACTAGGAATGAATAGCTGCTAAAAGTATCGACATAGACACCGTGAAATTCCACACAGGATTTCAAACACATTTATAAGATTAGCTTATTTTAAAATTATTTAATATGGAGCATTGACATGAAGTTTTCTTTTGCTTTTGAGCGATACACAAGCTCAGACTACGAGTACTTCATCCCAGTCAGAACTTTCAGTTCAATAACTAAGGTTCGAAGCCCATAGATGACAATTTTTGTGAGTGTCCCTTAGGACAGATTTTAAATTTAAATAAAGAGGTAAAAATTATATTAAATTATATTGATCTTTTACAGTAGCGAATGCTTTGAAAAAGACAAGAGTAAGAGAGGGTGACACCAAACGCATGAACTTAAACGATAAAGAGATTGCTTTCTTTAAACAAAACAGCTGTTCATTTAAGTTAAACACATTACACTGGAGATCTATCACAAATACGACAGCAGAAACTTAAAAAGTTCACTCACTAGCTACAGTGTAATAAATTTGTCACATAACACAAATATCATAGTTTCTGAATACCCCATATGCATAAAAATATTAGCAACGATCAGAATGTTTTTCAAAAAGTATCAGAACTTCCAGTTTGAAAAAAAAAAACTGTGTTCGATTCCCCCAAGTCAATTGTAGTCAAACATGTGTTTTTAAGTTCTTCCGAATAAAACATAAAAATATATACTTACTGTTATTTAAAAAAAAAACAAAAAAATTACTTTCCGAAGTGTGGTGATATTATCGTTTTGCATACCATATGTAAATTTAGTTTAATGTTGAATATAACTTCCCTGTATTGATACAATAACAATCCCCTTATCGATAACTATCCCTATATTTAACTAATTATCCTCTTTGAATTAACTCTCACAAGCACGCATCGCATCCCTAACATAATTAAAGGTAATCAGCGGAATATCGACTAACTCATCTGATCCCTTGATCTCTTCTCAATCATCCAAGGTGTGGGCGTCGGCCAGGCATTCCAGGTGTTCATGCTAAGCACTTACTATGCCTCTCTGGTGGCCATATTCTGTCGATACTTTGTCGACTCCTTCCACGATCCGTTGCCCTGGGCGACGTGTCGTGCCGAATGGGGCGACAATTGCATCGATTCCGCGCCACAAAGCAGCAATGACAACAATTGGAATGGTGGACTAAATTCTGGGGCTTTGAATGAATCAGATCGCATAATATCCAGCTCGGAGCTGTACTATGTGTAAGTGCTGGATTGGCCGGATAATCGACTTGGATCTGCATAGTTGTTAAATCTCTCTCTAATCCCAAGCGGTGTTGGCTTCAATTCACTTGTCTGCCCCGATTAATCTTTGTGTTTGTCTTCCCAGAAAGGAGGTGCTTCGGGAGAAGGAACAAATCGCGGATGGCATTGGACTGCCCAACTGGGAGCTGGTCATTGGTCTCTTTGTCGCCTGGCTGTGCGTCTTCCTCATCATTCGTCGGGGCGTTAAGAGCTCCGGAAAGGCATCCTACTTCCTCGCCCTGTTTCCCTACGTCATCATGGGCGTTCTCCTGGTGCGTGCGCTCACCTTGCCGGGTTCCCTGAACGGCATCTACTATTTCATCAAGCCCAACTGGGAGAAGATTTACGATCCGAAGGTCTGGTATGCGGCTGTGACGCAATGCTTCTACTCTCTGTCCGTCTGCTTCGGCAACATCATCATGTATTCTTCGTTCAACAAATTCGGCCACAATGTCCATCGGGATGCGACGATTGTCACTGCCTTGGATACCGCGACTTCCCTCCTCGCCGGCTTCACGATCTTTGGCATCTTGGGTCATCTGGCGCATGAGATTGGCACTGATGATATTGGCTCAGTGGTGAAGGGAGGCGCTGGATTGGCTTTCATCTCCTATCCCGACGCCATTGCCAAGTTCAAAAAGCTGCCACAGATCTTCTCGGTTATGTTCTTCCTCATGCTCTTCGTCCTCGGCATTGGGTCCAACATAGCGATGACTTCCTGTACGGTGACCGCCATCCGAGATCGTTTCCCCAACTTCAAGCAATGGCAATGCTCGCTGCTCATCGCAGTTGTCAGTTTCTCCATTGGTCTAATGTACATAACGCCGGTAAGTATTAAGGAAAATCAGGAATGGTTCTTTTTCCGAGTTTCATGGACTTTTCCCACAGGGCGGTCAGTATATGCTCACGTTGGTGGACTTCTTTGGTGCCTCCATGATTGCCTTGGTCCTGGGCATTGCCGAGCTGTACACCATTGGCTGGATCTATGGCACAGACCGTCTCTGCAAGGACATCGAGTTCATGCTGGGACGCAAGGTTGGTCTCTACTGGCGCCTCTGCTGGGGCGTCTTCACGCCGCTCATCATGACCATCATTCTGATCTACTTCTATGCCACCTACGAGCCACTCACCTACAACGACCAGACCTATCCCGCCTGGGCCTATGGTGAGTCCAAGAAACAATGGCTACATTCATCAGCATTCAATATTAATCATCTATCAAACAACTCAGGGAATACACAGAGTGATATTCTGTTGGTGATCGCATTAAAGAATTTGCAAGAAAAGCCAAAGCTATCAGTTATTTTCAAATCAGATTTAGTTTATTTTGATTTAGTGATTTGGTGTAAAACTGTAAATAAATTTTTAATTTTTGATTTAAGATAAACAAGACGGAGAGGTTTTCTTCGGCATGTCGATCGAGGTCAAGTTATTAACAGTTTGCTCATAAATTTAATATTTTTTTTAAAAGAAATTTTTTTTCCTAAAGGTTGACTTTGAACCGTTCGTTCCTAACATATTACAGCTATTAGCTATCCGGCCGGTCCTCTTATACTATATGTACTGTCTGCACCGTAAAACCCTGTACCAAGTTATATTAATACGTATATAACTTCAAAACTTAGATACATGTTAGTCCTGATCAAAAAGCGTTACACACTTTGAAGAAAACGTATAATACATTTAGCAAGGGTATATAAATTCAGAGATGTAATATTAAATAATTAAGACAATTTTGTGTGCTTATAATATTTTATATGAAAAGAATATCTAAGTTTACCAAATTTCTTAAAAAAAACTAGGTTTTCAAAAGCCACCACACACATAGTTTTTCCGTAAATAACGTTATCTATTATTGTAAGCTTATATCCTACTTAATCGCAACAAGATCGGCCAAACAGAACGGTAGTAATGGCTTTTTTTAACATTAACATAGTCTCCATTTATTTGATAAGTGTGGAATCCGTACATACAAATTAGCAACATAACCAAGACAATTAAAATATTAATGGCTGCTTTAAGTTTCAAGCAATGTAAGTGCCTAAAAGCATGAAATATAAAATATTTTATATATTTATTTAATTAAGTAACGGGTATCCTATAGTCGGGAGCTCAACTAAATCCTTTCGCTCTTCTCATTTTTTATTCTAATATTCTTTTCTTTCAATTGTATCATTGATAGCGAAACAGTATACTCAGAGATTTCTATGATTCTATTTATATGATGGAATAAAACTTGAAAATGTACTTTAATCTTAATCATATAGAATGGATTGGAAGAGTTTTACGACTTAATATGTATTATTTTAAATTTACTCATATTGCTTTTGTTTCTTATTAAAAGAAATTACAAATTTGATTTTGACAAAAAAAAATAAAAATACTTTCATAGCGTTCACCAGGAGACCATAACAATATTTTTGACTATTTGCTAATTTTTCCACTTTTTGCAATTATTTTATCCCTCTATTTAGGCATTGGCTGGAGCATCACGGCCTTTGGCATTTTGCAGTTACCCATTTGGATGTTTGTGGCCATCGTCCGAGAGCCGGGAAATACGCTCGGCGAGAAGATACGCGGTGCTTTCCGACCCAAAAAGCTTTGGGGACCCAGGGATCCACTCCTGAGGGAGCAGTACAACAAGGAAATCGAGCACGAACTGATGCCGAAACGCGGCAAAGGCTTTTGGTCTAGCATTAAGCAGAATATCTTTGGTTAGTTATGAGATCTCTAGGCTTCAAATTTGTGTGTCAACTATTTCTACTTGTATCTATGTGTAGAATCTACACTGTAGATGTTGTGAAAAGTATTTGCTAAATATTTAATAAGTGTGCCAATAAATTGTAATTTTTTACAGAAATCAATAAAAATCGTTGCTTCTTTTATTGATTAGATCAGGAACAGTAGCGATTATAGTTTTTAAAACATGTATTATAAAGTAAAAATCACAAAAATTTAAAAATGTCTCTTTCTTGTAGACCTAAATAAATTTCTTATAATAACTTACCGATTTAGATTTGGCACTTGAAATAGTATATGAGCCGCTATTCCAGTTTCCAATGTCTTGCCGCTAAGTGTAATTGTCAATCAGTGTCTTTGGCAAATTGTGTCATTTGGTTGAAACGTAAACAACAATACTAAATATTGCCACGAACATGTCGAATTCCGTACCAGGTAAAGTGTAATTGCTGGGAGTTCTTCATTGGTCCGAGAGTCGACCTAAAGTGTTTGAAGACGAAGAATTGGAATCATGGCTCTATGTGGATCAATGCCAAACGCCTCAGGAATTGTCGGAATCATAGAAACTGGATGAGTCGATAGGTTGCAAACACCTAAAAATAGTGGGATTGATTTTTATACAATTAGTCCGTAAATTGCAAAATAACGCTTATTGTTAATTCAATGTTACCATAGGGATTTCTTATAAAGAAAGCTCCTGCGGGTTAGATCGTTTTATTAATAAAATATTAAAAATAATTATTTATTAATAATGTTGGCTACTTACAAATATTTTTATAATAACAATTTAAGTTTGTTCCTTATCCAGGACACCGTATTAATTATCAAATTCTTACTTACAATCTAAAAAATATGCATTTTTGACCTGAAAAGCATTTTATAGTTTATTGTTAACCTCGCAAACAAATCTTTCATTTCTCTGTGTCTTTTTTACAATATTTAAGCTTTTATCACTTACCTTTCATCCAAATAATCTACTCTAATAATTCCCACCTCTTTTCTAAATCTTTTCTCTATGTATGCCTTAAACTTAAGCCTAATCTTGCAAGCATTCATGCTTTCCTTAACTTCCAGTCTTACCCTTTCGCTTTTATTCTTAAAAGCTAAAAACCATCAAAATCTTTATTCTTATATTTCTTTTTAATCTCTTACCTTCGAGATACTTTATGCAATCCCTTACTTTCTCAGTAAGCCTCCACACCTCCGCACCGTCTTCCGTTGGCCACAAATTGACCAGCATCGTGACAATTTGGAATTCGGCGAATCCCCCGCAGAAAATCAAGAGAAATGTTGTGTACTTTGTCTCCGTTACGACGGTTTCTCAACTCAAACAAAGAGACTCTGGCCCAAAGTCAAAATAGAAGACGCGTCGCTGGCATCTTGGAGATAATTGCTTTGATAAGGACACGCCGGACCCGAGTTCGCTTTTTTTCTGTTTCTGTATAAATGTCGCCAAATATTTACATGTCGCGGCATTGTAAAGCGACCCAGCAGCTTTTTTTTTTCAATTCTCTTCTTTTTTTTGTTGTTGCCTCCTCTCTCTCTATGCCCGCATTTCGCCTGCGGCTTGACTTTTTCCAACTGTCCGGCTTCCTGACTGCGAACTGCGAACTGGGCCGTGTCCGGATGGTCGTCGCGTTGCTGGAAACCGCATAAAAGTCATTGTCACAGCAAATGGATTAATTTTCACGGCACGTTGTCATATTTTCTATCTCACTCACTCTCCCGCTCCCGCTCTCTTTCTCTGTCGCTCTTTTTATAAAGAAATTAAAAAGCACGGCCTGTGGTTACGAGTGGGCGACTCTTTTGGGGGCGTGGCTATGGCGTTTACCGCAACAATAATTACGTTTTGGATGGTTTTGGATGCTGCGCGGAAGTGTATAATGTTGCTAAGTAGTTGCGGTTATTTGTTGTTGTTACTGTTACTGTTACTGTTGATGCCCTTGTTGTGGAACTTTCTATATAACTTTTTTTTGGTTTCTCTCTTTGTTGTGTTCTCTTGCCCCGCAATTATCATGAATGGCAACAGGAGGTTTATTTCACGTTATAAATGCAATATAATTAAGTTTTGTTTTTCTTCACGAAAGCAACACAAAAGAAAAATGTCGCAGAAGGGTTACAATTTTATGTTAATTCTTCTTGTTTATGTAAAGTCAGATAAAGCATATTTTTGAATTTCCTTACTTGGATTCTAAATTGTCGAATGCAAATGAAACACAATTATTATTAGCTCTGGCAACAAAGTGTTGTATTATATCCGTTACTTAAAAAATAAGCAAAAGGGGTATATTGTATTCGTTTTAATGTATGTATCAGGAAGAAGGAAGCATCGCCGACCCTATAAAGTGTATTTATTCTTGATCAGCATCAACAGCCGATGTGAAGGAACTAAATTTGTCACACATATCCACTCAAATCAAGTCTGTTTCAAATCTTAGTTTCGCCCTCTTCTACTCCCACATATCGCAAGAAACAAGTTATGTTTTAATATGATCTATTATCCAACTTAATCGCAAGAAGAACGGGCAAATAGAATGACAGTAGCAGATTTTAAGAACGTGCCTAAAAGTATGCTATAATTTGTAAATCTTTGCAGTTTACAACTTAAATTCTTACCTGAACGGAATTTAACTAGAATTCAAAGCACCTACTTCAAATGCCAAGCCCAAATTTATGATATCCCCTTGTGAAATTACTGAGAAAGTCAAATAAATTGGTAGCTTTCACATAGATTTCATATATTTGATTTTTTGTTTATTTGTATTATTCAGGTGTGCCTCCGAAATCGATTTCGATTGAATTTCATCTAAATTTGTATGTATATGTATTTTTATGTATGTATATGCATGTGTATTTAAGTGAAATTCAAGCGAAAGCGATTTCTATGGCACCCCTGATTATTTTATATTTACCTCAAATACAGTCGAACTTCCCTAACTCGAACTTCCCTAACTCGAATTTTCTCTAACTCGAACAAAATCGAGTGGCAATAGCGTTTACTGAGCAAATTTCATATAAATCTGCTTCCCTAACTCGAACTTCCATAAGTCGAATTTCTCCGTAACTCGAACAAAAATATTGGCCCGTGCTTCTGTAAGTCGAATTTTTCAGAAAAATCCCCAATAAAGTTTGAATTTTTTTTTTGTTTCTGTTTTATACTTTTGTTACCGGCTCGTTTGGATATGTAATATTGATGTACATTAACATATGGTGATGGAATATGATAGAATATTGCATCAACAATTATTTAGGCTTGTGAAATTGTTCTTCTCAGTGTACTAAAATGTTTAAAAATGTTTAAAGAAATATTCAAACCTATTAGTAGCTAAGGAATTTGAAAGTAGACCAAATAAATTAATGTTGCTGAAAAATATGGAATCTCAGCAAAAACATTTTTCATTATTTTAAAAATTTAAATATTTAAATATTAATTATGATGACATTTGAATCGGGAACTTCTTCTGGATACAGCAAAAGAACGAAGAAACCAATTTTTGAGAATATTAACAGGTCTTGAACAAACTGGAATCTTTTTTGTTGAAAATAACAAGAAAAATTTGCAATTTGAAATGTATTTATGATTGAATGCATTTGTAGTTTCTTTTAAAAAACTAAAAAAAAAAAATTCCCTAACTCGAAGTCTCCCTAACTCGAACTTTTTTCTTGGATAATGGTGATTCGAGTTAGGGAAGTTCGACTGTATATGGTATATCGAAATACCAAACTTGTGTTCTTTTTATGGGATAATGCTTTGTTGATCAATTTGTTAACGCAATATTCAGCTGACTATTAACTTTTAAAAAATCATTTTAATATTTGTAAATACTAAATAATCAAATAATTTAAAAATTGCAGGGATATCTTTATGTAAATATTATGTTTGAAGATTGTTGATTGTCAATATTAACTTAAGTCGGTGCGTAAATGGTCAAAACAAAAAACAAAGATCTATAATCCTGCCGTTAATACAATTAGTGAAGCTTGCTATAGAAAGAGTTTTCTTTGTCTTAATCGGCTAACAAGTTGCTAACTAGCTGAAGCGTCAAATAAAAGTCCAGACCAAGACACACACACACTGTCATACGAATAGTCGTTAAGGTGTGCGGGTACTCGAATGGGTATGGGTATGAGTATGAGTACACTCATGCAGGCAGAGCCAATCCAAATAAAATTCTATTTAACTAAAAGCTAAAAAGCGCCTCAGCACAAAGAATGCGCAATGCTCTCTGTCTCTCTATTTGCCTTAACTCACACTCTTTATCTTTCGCTAGCATCCTCTCACTCTCACTCTCGCTCCTTCTCTCTCTCTGTTCCCCTCTCCATCGCTGTCTTCTATCCCCGTCCGTTTCTTTCATTGAAGCACCCGCGCAGGCATTTGTCTCGCGAACAAAAAACTAAATAAACAAGAATGACTGTTGTTAATCGAGAGTGCTCGTTTGCAGATACCCTGTGAAATACATAAAGTCATGATACATACTCAACATAGAATTGGGAAGGGGAACGTGTCACATTGAATATATTCTACATAAAATGCAATAAATTATTTTTATAGAAATACTATCTGCTTTCCAGCGTGTTGTTGTAACCCCCTTACACATATTTATGGTTGCGGGGTATAAAAAGATTGCAGCTAAAAGCAAAACCAGCATGGAATGAAAGGCAGCATTTTCGGGGCTTGCAAGAAAAGTTGCGCGCTCATGCGAACAGCCGCAAATGTGTGCGGAGTGCAGAGTGCGGAGTGCGGATGGTGCGAGTACATGGTGTGTGTGCTTTTTAGACTCTAGTTTCTCCAATGCTTTCTCGCTTTTCTTTTTAGCTAACTGTATTTTAGTGTGTGTCAGGCACTCTCTCACATCCTCTTATTCATCCTTTTTTTTGGCAACGTGAAAATTTCTATGTAATTTAGCGGGAGGGCGTGGCGCGAAAATGTTGCCGAATGCCTGGTGCTTAGAAGAGCTGACAGGTGCTGCTTCTATGCACGTGTATATCCTCTTCCCAGGCTTATCCTTGTGCGTATGTACATTTGTGAGTGTGTGTGTGCGTGTGTGAGTTTGTGTTTGCTTTGTGGCTGGCAGATGGCGCTTGTGTGCGTCCAAATTGCGGGCAAAAAATAGAGTAATTGAATTTTCATAGTGCCAGCATACAAAACTTGACTGTTGTTATTATTTGCGATTGAGTTCTAAATTTTTACATTTTTCTCTTTACTGATTTACATTGGCAGCCGTTCTTTTTCAATCTATATTTTTTAAGTATTAGATTAACAAAATGCCCAACTTCAAATGGAATACAATTATGTTTTTCGTATTAGATTAAAAGTATTTTAATTTATTTTATTATCTTCAAATCAGTAACTGAGTTTATGAAGAGAGAGAATGAAATACTTATGTAAATTATCCAATAAATTTATTAAATACCTTTCACAAATAAAACTGTTCTTACTAAAAATTTATTATATAAGAATATTTTATATTTTAAGCAACTACACATTTTATAAAGGGGTTAACTTTCTAATTAAAAGACAATTGTAACTGCTTGTTGCTAATTAGCTGTTCATCAAAGGTAACGTCAAGTGTCATCGATGCGTAACTTCATCGTTGGGTAACCTTTGCCCTTTCTTCACCAGGTACGTGGCGTCAATTTGTACACTCAACGTGTGGAAAACAATTATAAAAGGCGAGTCAAACAGAATCTGCCGAAAATCTGACGCTCTCCGCGAATCCTTTCAAGTTCAACACAAGCATCGAAGCTGAACAAAAGTTAGCAGTTTGCGTTTGGAGGCATCAAGGAAAGCATCTGGTGTGTACCAATGACACCCCTCAATGCTTTGATGGCAACTGAAACAAATTTTAAATTTAAAATAGATGGAAGCATCTCCGACCATGTAAGGTACATATATTCCCGATCAGAATATACAAACGATTCGATATGTTCTTATTTGACTATCTTCAGTTCATCCGTTCACCATTATATTTTATATTTTATTTGTAAGCTATAATTAATTTAAGTATTATAAAAGTTATATACAATTTATTTCTTATTTATTCACCCTGGTGAATTTACATTTTTTTTTAACTTAAATTTTTTTTTTTTTACTTTAAATAATTTTTATTGCATTTTTACGCAAACTCGCATATCATTTACCATGTGTTTAAGGCAGTTTTCAGAAATACGCATTACAAAAATATTTAAAATATCCCAACAACATTGGGATCGGGCTTTATAGCATTGGAAAATTGGAAACTAAAGATAATATGTACGTAAGTATACGAAGCGTTTGACGTTGACAAATCTAATTATTTGATTGACATTTTCGAAAGAAGTATTTTTAACATAAGAGATTATTTTAATTATTAAATATGGTAATGTATATATATTTATTATCCTATAAAAAACCTCTTTACGAGGTAAAAGTCTAGTGACGAAAACATTTTCATGACAGTACAATTTCAGATATCCAATTTTGTGTCGAATAATATAAAGTTTTACATATGTATAAATAATTAAAAACAAATTTTGGCACACCCTACCTTTTCAACGATATATAGATCACATCTGAAATTTAAGCGGTATTAAGCGATTTCCCGCTAAACTAGCGATTTTTCGAAAAAAGTCGTAGAGCAAACGTTTCTAGATTTTTGAGCGGGAACAAGTCCTCACTCAAACTTTTAAGCTATGTATACGATTTGATCCAGACGAACAAACAAACCAACATCATCTCAATTTCGGCCACCAAAAATTTCAAAATTAATTATCTTTTTAACGAGTAGTCGGATTTTGATGATTGAGGTGTCATTCGACGTATTTTTGATTAGAATAGTAAAAAATTAAAAAAATCAAAAAGGCTCCAACGGCCCCATTTGCTCAAATCATTTAAATTTGTTCGTGAGATAAACAGGTGTAAGTGGGAGTTACACCTGTTTATCTCACGAGCCAGGTGAGTTTCCAATAGTCTTAGTACGCACATTTGTAAGTTAAATTGATACCTTTCGATCGGACAGTCATAGCAAATTTTCCATTCCTGCGTATATATGCTAGTCGCCTTTCGCACCCTTCGTGCTGCTTTCGTCACTAGCGCGGACTGCCGTCCGCAGTGATAAATTTTCTTTATTTAGAATTTGTTTCACTCAACCCAATCTATTAAGCTTTATATTTAATTTTTGCACCGAATCGATGAAAACTAGTTTACAGCGTACAGGTTTTAATGGCTTAAGCACTAAACATATTTAAAATTTCAGACTAAAGGAAAGAGTGAAGTGGAATCCATGTTAGCTGATGAATTTGATTGCTCACTGCCAATGTCGTTTTTTGGCTAGCAAAGCGAAAAAGCCAACGACCGACACTTGTCAGCTGAGACCCGAGACGGCAAGGGGAACTGAGGAGCAGCCACAGCGTTTGTGGTGCACCGCAAGCGGATATGCTGCCCATGAAATCCACCCACTTGCCAATATTCCTGTGTGTGTGTGTGTGTATGTGTGTGTATAAATTCTGATAAATATTTATAAATAGGCTGCGGTTCTTTCTTAAATTTAGCAGCGAATGGTTTAGAATAATTTGTATTGTAGAGCGCAAAACCACTGAAAATTTTGGCTGTGGTTCGCATCGATGGCTTTTGTTAATAGCCACTGAGAGTGTGTGAGCTGTATTACGAAACAGATAGGCGTTAAATAAGTGTAAGAGAGTTACATTAAATGTTACAAATTGTATTTTGTATGCGAAATATGTTACATTGAACTTAAGATAATTAATGTAATATGATATAATACTAGATAATATTAAATACAATATAATTTAATAAATGCTAATGGACAGGAAAGCCTAGATTCTTGTTTGAGAATGTTTAATTGGTGCTTAAATTAGGTATCACAAAATGTTTTGAAATTTAACAGAGTCTTGAATTTTGAAAATTGTGCTTTCCTCTTTTCTCCCTATCTCTGTCCTGGCTCCGCACTCTATTAGCCAACGATGTAAATTTGAATAAAAACACGGCAACAATTTTCGAGGTTTTGTGGTTTAATGTACTACATGAAATTCTAATTTACCTTTACTACAATTTTTGCAGCAATAATTATATTAAATTTCGGGCGATTGTTGCAAGTTGCAATAGAAACAACAACAACACCAACAATTGAGTTTCATCTGAAAGTACAATTATTTAGGAAAAAGCGCGCAATGCACAGTGGAGAAAACAGCTAGATTAGCTGGTTTAAACTAATATTATCAAATGTGACAAATATATTGCACCTTTTTTTTATATGTTATATCAAGGAAGTTTTGCAGTATATTTATAGTTTTTTTTTTAATTTTTTTTTTGATTTTAAAAATTTAAAAATATTAATAAAATGAAATTTATTTTAACAAAATTATTATTATGTTGTCAAAAGCTTAAATTATAAAATCGTACTCGAATAGATAAGTAAAAATCATCATAGTCGATATTCGAATTTGAGTTGAGAGCAGTAAGCTTAGCGTTTGTTCCACTGTGCAATGTACGAAAAGTAGCTACGGTCCGCCTCGCCATTTGTGCTCAATTTCAACAAAGTTGCCTAAAACCAACCCAATGGGGTGACCACAGCGAAGCAAATAACGGCAGCAACAATGCACAACAACCAACAACAACAACAACAACAACAACCAACAACTGGCAATATCGGCAACATCTGTTTGAACAAATAACCAAAACAAGAATTCGCATTCGGATTTGGATTCAGATTGGGATGCGAATGCCAACGCGAATATGAATGTGAGGCGGAATGAGAACGGGGACACCACAACGAACCAATTTCCGTTCTCTCTTTTAGGCCATGTTCTGTACGACTCCACTGGCGTCTGTCAGATCTAGACCAGTGTAATAGCTGCTTTTTTGCAAAAGTTTTATTAAAAATATTCTTTTTCTGCGATATTTGTAATGCGCTCTTAATTATATCAAAATATTCATATATGAAATTCAACATTCATCGTTTGGGAATGGTTTTTGGATGTAAGACAGTTCTAAAATAGCCAAAGTGTACTTGTTTTGTAACAGATACAATTTTTTAAGAATAATTTATAATCAGGCCTGTTCCGAATTCCGATAACGAGTCGAATTGCCACAAAACGAGTTGATTACTGTTCCGAATTCAGAAAATCGACAATAATTGACGTTTTCAAAACGTGTGCTGTCGAGTCGTGCGTATTTGAAAATAAATGCCATTTAAAGCATAAATACCTAAAATTATAAACTGAAAATTATAATAATGGTGAACATTTTTAGAATCGATTAACATCACTACTTCAAGTTTGAACCGTTCAAGTATTTTTTAAAAGAATTTTATTAAAATCATCTATAAAATATTTTATTCAGGTGTGCTACAGAAATCTCTTTCACCTGAAAAATGACGTAAATTTCATACAAATTTAAGTCAAAGTCAAGTGAAAGAGATTTCTGTAGCACACCTGATTAAAAACGAATCCGAGCTGTTCTGAATTCCACCTTCATTTTTGCTATCGATACCAAACCTCGCAATCGAATTCAATTGAATAACAAAATTCGAACAACGAAGTATTGGTGTAATTTACCTTCTAGCTGCTATATTCAACCTGAAGAACATAAAATGAATTTTCGAATCGTTTTCGAAACCGAGTTCGAAAAGTAAAAACAAACCCATTTTGATCGGAATTGGGACCAGCAAATAGTAAAACGTTCGTTTTCGTTTCGTTTTTACCTTTTGAAAACGTACGGAATTCTGAACAGGCCTGAATACTTAACAGTGTATTTCAGAAAGTAATATTATCGGCAATAATTTTAGTTGAGCTAGGAAATAAATAAATTTACATTTTGACAGATTTTTAACATGTTTTAAACATAAAATTTAGTTTAATATTTAAGAGACAAGTTTTTTTTTTTAAGTCAAAAAAAATGATAATTTATACTTACTGACTGATTAATTTTTATTTTAAGTAAACTTATAGACATACTGCTTACAACAACTGAATAGTTAACTTTAAATTATTTTAGACTTAGAGTGTTGCTTTATTCCATAATTTAAGGAAAATTTCAATACAAAGTTAAACACATGGATATCTTTAAATACTTCATGAAACTTGAGCTTAAGGTACATTGAATTATTAAATTTCAGTCGAGTTCCTTATTCTTTTTGCCGTGGAAATATAAAATTGAATTTCCGATGGCTTAACTTTCCTCCGCTCATCTGGGGGAGCTTATCCTTGACTTCGATGGGGCATTTTGGCTGGCATTTGCCAGGAATGGAATTGCCAGGCAGGCGAAATCTCATTTACGTTGTAATAACAAATGCTACACCAAATCAATTAAAATAATTTCCTGTAAAAATTGTCAATGGCAGCGCCATCTAGCGACAGCCAACCGCATCGTACACATTCGCAGCATCTGTTGCCGCCGTTGTCATTCTGCCGACATTCACATTCACGTGCCTTTTCCGCCTTCTCTGCCTTCTCCGCCTCCCCCGCTCCATCGTTGCCCATCATTGTTGTTGTTTTACATTTCCGGTAATAAATACACATTTGAAAAATAATAGAGGAGTTCGATTCAGAGGGGGGTTGCTGTTGTAGTGGCATTTGGCAAATTGCCGAATGAGGCGTGGGAAATTGGAATTTTGAAATTATGCGCGAGGTGAGAAACTTTGCGGCATTTCATTTCCTATGATTAATTAATTATTACACGGAGTGTGATGATAGCTATAAAGTTCAACGGACCGAACAATAACAACAACAACAACTACAATTCCGAGAGCCATCATTCTAATTGATTGTGATTTTTGAGTCCCGCAGTGTGATGTAATGAGCTCATGGTGAGCTTGAAATTAAACTATTTATATAGTGTATTACTTGGTACATAACTCATATTTAACTCCTTACTGATTCCTCTGGCTACAAATTTTTGTTTATGATGAAGGATATATTTTAAGACGCACTTTAAGTAACCTTGAAGTTAAAGTTTCAAGTTACATTCTGAAACTAATGAGGTTACTGTTTGGAATTCTGTTTAAAATTGCATGTTTAAAATTTCATGTTTCGGAGACTCAAAATAGGCTGCCATAAATTTATTTAAATTAAATAAAAACAATTATAAATTATTGATTTATTTTACACAATGTATACATTAGTTTTTAATGTACTCAATGCCATTT
>JBAMBK010001497.1:0-21555 GCA_037043435.1 Drosophila suboccidentalis
CACTCAGAAAAAAATGAACGAAAAATATCATGCACAATTTTCTTGATATCTGACCGAATTGTTCTCATTTTTTCGTGCTTAAAACAAGAACGAGTCGGTGTCAAATCGTGCACACAGAAAAAAATTAACGAGAAAAGTCAAACATTTTTAATTTTCTTTAAAAGAAAAGCAGGCGACGACTTCAATTTTACATTTGAGTTGATATCTTTGCTTTTGCTGTGTGTCACAGGGAATATTTCTAACGACTGAGAGTATACTTTAAAAATAGTGAAAAGTAAATTTTTATTGGGAAAAGAATTTTACAGGAGATGGCGCTACTAAATGAAGTGAAATTGACAGCACTCCCAGAAATCGCCATCTGGCGACAGTCAATCCAATAACTTTATAAATCAGTGCATACTTTCTGGAAGCATGTAATTATAATCGTTTTAAGCTCTATAGCAATTATTTGTTTATTCAGTTTTCTTTGTTATCATTGATCTCCTGTTGCTTGAGAAATAAATTTATGGTTTTTTTTACTCGGTGGGAGCTAGCCTAAATCGGATGATCGTCGCTGACAAGAAACCACAAAAGTAGTTTCAAGCTCCGTTACAACGAAAAACAGAGTCCTAGAGCGGAGTGCAACTGTTGACCTGGTGAAGCTCCTTATATATCAGTTCAATCGGATTTTTCCCCACACCCTTAAGACTTAAACTCTACCACTGCCAAGCAAGGATATTACATTAATCTCAAAAAAACTGAAGAGACCGGACCAAGGCGGCAGCTTTGAAGACAACACAATATTTTTGAGTGATTAATAAAATGTTGGGAACAAGGAACAGTTCATTCGTGAGCGACAACAAGTTCGACGACCAGCTAGATGAGCTGAACAGAAGACGTCAAGAGGTTAAATTAAGGAAATTAAATATGTATCCAATTTAATCAATAAAATACTAAAACAAAAACTAAAAAATTAATTTAAGAAAAAAAACTCATAATTTTGTCCATTATTTTAATTAGTATTAAATCATATAATAAGCAATATAACATAGACAGGAATGTTATATTGCTTATTATATGATATAATGATTATAATGAATTTCATTTAACGAAGATTTATAGTTTTTCTTTGTTAATTACTGATTACCTTAAATAAATATAAAATATAGAAAACTCTCTTGGTTTTTTATGATTTCCTTCAGAATATTCTTTACAGGGTATCTACTAGTTGCCACACTCTGTTGAGTTTTATACACTTTTTGCTTTGTTTGCTTCCCTGCAGTTTGCTACATATGTCAACTTTTATGCGTCGTAAGGCTAATGTTTTTGCAGACGAAAGATTTGTTACAGATTATGCTTGCCGCACATACATAAAACACACAAAACACAACACACAACAACAATAACACACACACATGCACAAATAGATTGAGGTACAATGCCCTGGCATAATTTCTCGCTTTTACCTACAACAAAACACATATAGAAAACCAAAACAAAATGCTGTTGCAATAGGAAAAAGAAAAAAGGAGAAAAGTTTATGGATGGTGATTGGGAAGTTGGTCTATGAGTTGGCACTGCGGTTGGCCAACTAAAATTAAATTTAGTCGCAGAAACATAAAATTTATGACTTACTATTATTTCAGTTGAGCGCACATATAACCACGCTGCCACCCACTCTGGATCCCGAATCGCACCACTGAGCAGGCAAATCATTATTTGTACATTGGTTAACAAAAATGTTCTCGACCCACACACAAATTGTTGTTTTGCGCTTTTTGTTTGGCAACATCATTGAAATCGCATTTTGGCATAAATCACTTGTGTGCGCTTGATTTGCCTTCTTTTCTGGTCTGGCCAACATAATTCTTTCACAATAAATACAAAATTAAATTGCAATCAAAGTCAATTAACAAATTATGAACGTGTTACGTTATGTGCGTGCAATTTGCACATACATCTCTATTTTGGGCATTCTAATTAAAAGCACACCAAACATTTAGTATTCATCTCAGTGTGTGTGTGTGTGTGTGTGGTGTTGCACGTGCCAAGGGAACTGGCATCTGTTACAACTCTCAAAAATTGAGAAACAGTTGCAGACTCCAATCTGTAATTCAGGCACCCACAAGAGTTCTAGTTATCCATTCATAAGCTGCATGTGCAACACTCATTTCGTTCGTGTTGCACACGTTTTACTTTACGATTCCTCTCTTTCTCTCCCTGTCTCTCTCTATCTTATTACACACAAATTTGATTGCATTTTCCTTCAGCTTTGGTGTGTGCTTTGCATATTCGATTCGATTGTTTTCATTTTACAATATTTTTGGAAAAATAACAGCAAAAAGCAACACAAACGTTTGGCAATTAGTTTAATGTTTTTGAAGCTTATCACATATGTGAACAATATATTACTTGGACCACTTGCCAGTTGTCAATATTGAAATGTTAAGTAAATTACTCAAGAATACTGAAAGTAAAGTCATCAAAATAGTTGGTAGCTTAAAAGCTACAAAAATGCACATAAACAATTTATATTTTTTTTTACCAGTCAGGCAACAAGACAACAATTTAAAATAAACATACTAAACATATAAAACATGAACTAAGTCGATTCAGGTTACTTCTCCTCAGACTTACTACCCGAAAAGATATTATCGAGCTCGATAATTGCCCTTTCATACGATTCAGTTGCCTTGGCCATAATATTTACGATTTCCTGCCAATTCTCGGGTTTCTCTTCATTATCATTATCAATGCTACCATCGAAGACAATTGAATTGATCTTAAGCATTGCGCTCAATGTATCTTGAGAGTCATCGAGTGCAATTTGCTTGATGCTTTCACATTTGGCCGTCAAATTTGTAACATGTTTGGGCTTTTTTTCATTCTCAGTTTCCTCTTTATTGATCGAAGTGTTCTCTGCCTTGATCGAAGCTATCTCCTCGTGATCTTCATCGCTATCAGTTTGGGCGAATGCCATGGCTCGGCTATCATCGTAGTAAAATGTTCTCCCCCCCTCAATTGCCTGTGTGGTTGAATCTCTTTGGGAAGAGGCTTCGGTTTCACTGGAACTGCAATTACGGCGCCCACATTTATCAAACTGCGACTGCGAGCCGTTTCGTCTACCAAATTCTTAGTTGGCCTATTCAAAAGGGAATGACTGCGATCCAAAATGTTGAGAGGTGGCTTTTTGTCTCCCTTTCCGATAATCGCACCTTTGCGCGCATTTGCTGCATCATACGGTTCATCGGACTATTGAACAAGTACAGCTTGTAAAACCAATTGATAAAATCGTAATGACCGCGTCCCTGCTGCAGCTGACGTTCCGGAATCTCTTTGACCAAGTCCATTTTTTGAAAGCTCTTCTT
This sequence comes from Drosophila suboccidentalis, assembly GCA_037043435.1. NCBI lineage: Eukaryota > Metazoa > Arthropoda > Insecta > Diptera > Drosophilidae > Drosophila > Drosophila suboccidentalis. Next base: position 3,348 of record JBAMBK010001497.1, read on the forward strand.
AAGCAGTTTGTAGTTGGACAATTGTTGCCACTGATCGTTTGTATTGAAATTAACCTTGGAGAGGCACATTGATCGACGCCAAAGCAAATGCATCAGTTGGCAATAGATTGCGCCCGTAGACAACTCCGAAATCTCCTTTATATTCGTATCCAAGGTTTTATTTATCCAAATAATCAAATTGCGCACCGACTGCATATCTACTTTAGAAACCCGAACATTGCGAACTTCTCTTTCGAAATCCATTCTCAAGTTAAATATACAAAAATATAAATTTTAGAAAATTCAATTCTTTCCAAGTTACTTTCAAATGCTTCAATATTATTGTGAACAAAATGAGCTAAGTGAGTTAAGCAAATAAGATAGAAAACAAAAATGTCTCAGCTTACTAACATAAAATAGCCAGTTTATAAATTGAACTTATTTCAAATACTTAAATATCAAAATTGTCAAGAATAAAGTGGTCTAAAAAGAACACTCACAGTTTCATATATTTGACAATTTTATGATTCCTACAATTCATGCGAAACTTGGCTTCGCATTTAAAGACAGGAGACCATCTGCAGCAATCTAAAAGTAATTTGTGGCACACAGCGAAAGTGCCGCAGAATGAACGGGAAATGCATGTAAATATTCAAAGCGACCGCCAAAAACATATGCCGCATATTTTAAGTATATGTAAAACAATTCATAACGCCCAGCCAGTAACAAAAAAAAAAAAAACAGCAAAATAAAAACGGAAAATAAAATGAAATAAAATAAAATAAAATATAAATGAAAAGAGTAGGCCAGCTTATGCAGGACAATAACATACACACACACACACACACACACAAGAGAGGACATGCCGCCATGATTTTTATGAGCTTGTATTTATATCATTTCCTTATATCCTTTAGGGTGTCTCGCCATCGTCTCCGTCTCCGTCTCTTAACCGGGCAAAAGTCCCGTTTTGTGTCCACGACGTGCTGGCGACAAAAAGTTGGACCAGGCCAAAAAAAAAAAGAAAGTCGGCACCAAAAAAGTAAGCAGCAACAAAAACAAAAAGAGAATATGATATATACATTAGAGTGCATCGAATTGTATGGGCCCGAAAAAATGAAAAAATGGTAACCCATTTTCGTAATCTATGGTCAATTCTAAGATGTTTTCACGAAGAAACCATAGTTTTAAAATGAATTCCTGGTCCGCGCTTTTGAGTTGAAAAACTCATTTTTTCGAACATTTATATCTTGGGTGTTTATGGACCGATCCTGACAAACTTGGTGTCAATACTCTTGTTAGGACCAGGACTTTTAAAATCCCACACAAGCAAAGGACGAAATGTCCTTAAAACATAATTTGCATCCTTGGAACGACGATTTCGCGATTCGTCCCTATCTTGAAAAATGAGTCAGAATTAAATCAATTTTTTGGCTAAGCAAATATTTTTTTCCTTGAACCTGTGTTCTTTAATTGCAGAAAATGTAAAACATATTTTAATTCAATTTTAATACAATTTTAATAAAATATGTTTTACATTTTCTGTTAATTAAAAATGGAGGTTCAAGGAAAAAAAATTTTTTTGGGCCAAAAAATTGCTTTAATTCTGACTAATTTTTTAAGATAGAGACGAATCGCGAAATCGTCGTTCCAAGGATGGAAATTATTTTTAAAGGACATTTAGTCCTTTGGTTCTATGGAATTTTAAAAGTCCTGGTCCTAACAATAGTATTGACACCAAGTTTGTCAGGATCGGACCATAAACACCCAAGATATAAACTATCAAAAAGAAATACATTTTTCAACTCAAAAAGCGCGGACCAGGAATTCATTTTAGAACTATGGTTTCTTCGTGAAAACATCTTAGAATTGACCATAGATTACAAAAATGGGTTACCATTTTATGTGAAAAAAATCGATGCACTCTAATATACATATATAAAATTACGTGCCCATATGCATAGTGTGCAGACACATACGCATACTCATGTAATTGCTCTTGTTGCTGCTTTGTATTGTTTAAATGGAATTTATGTTTATTAAATTGCGACGGCAAATGCAGGAAAAAAGAAAGAAATAAAGAATGACCCAGGCTGAGGCCATTGGCTTTAGCAGAAGAGTTGGCCGAAAAGTCAGCAGGCTGTAATGCCGCCTTTGGCTTACACACATACCCAGTACTTATAAAATGGAAAGATATATTATGTTAGACTAGAAAAGAAGCTGAATTTTTACTTAAAAATGTATTGATCATTTTATTGTTTATTTTTAATAATTTCATCCATTTATTAAATGGATTAAATTGATACAAAGTAAAATAATACAAAGTAATAATTATACACAATTCTCTGATATTACGAATTTCCGTTATGAAAGATATTAAATCTTAAATCTTAATTACATTTTTGTAACTCTTCTCATTGAAAAATCTTATTTAGATCGTTAAATTTACTAAAGAATTTGTTAAAAACATTTTGCTATTTATAATGGTTTAAAATATAGAAATTTAATTTGAGCATTTTTTAAAAAAACTGTTCTCTATAAAATGATTTTATGAGAAACAGCTGTAAAACTCAATTCATAAGGGAACTAAATTGTTTAATGACAACGGATTATTTATAAAATTAAATAGGGTATTAATAAGTCAAGAGCCGAAATAAATGGCGAACTTTGCATCCTTTCCAGCTCACTGACAATAAAAAGAACTAAAAAAAAATAAAATATAAAGGAATATGGTATATGTACAATGTACATATAAGTTTAATGACCAACCATTTTTAATAGCCGGCTTAAAATTGCCAAATAATTGAGCGATTGCCAGCAAGCAGCAACAGTAGAGGGAGAGAGACGGGAGAGTGAGGGAGCAATAACAACAATAATGAGAATTTAAGCCACGTCAGTCAGCTCATTAATTTTTGTGCATTTTTAATTGGCCGCATCATAGTCTGGAATTGTCCTCGCTGAGCATCTGAGCATTCAATTGACAGGCAGCAGCTGCCACTGGCCACTGGCCACTTTATCTTCATTATTCAAATTAAATATCATTAAACATTTTTTAAATATAACCCTTCGGTATATATGTATGTATGTATATACGAGTACTAAGTATATTCTCAAATTTCACTCAAGAGCGAGTTCCGCATTTTATGGCCCGAGCTACTCTTCAGTCATTTTAATGCAATTTATGAATTGAGGCTTAAGGAAATACCCCAGCAGCTTTTACCTTGTCATCAAGTCGATATAATGGCCATGCCACGCCCACAGTAAGCCCATTATATTGTTACAAAATAATCTAAACTTTTTAATTGCCACGACAAATGGCCGCGCACGTTTTGCATTCGTCGTTTTTTTTTTTCCAACTGATGATATAAAAATTTGCCAGCAAAAGTCGCTGAACTCATGGCAATAGAGGGGGGAGGGGGTGGGGGGAGTGGTAGAGCCTGTGGCAAGTTTAATTGTGCGGCCAGGCTGGTGGGTAATAAAATTATTTTACGATCTTGTTTTCCTGTTTCCCTGCACCCTGCAGACTTTACCTCTGCTTTGCCAGCTTTCGTCCGCTTTGAAGCGCATCAACTTTAAGTTTTTGAGTTCATTTACGCAACGCTGCGTCGCTCCAAGGGGCGTGACGGTGGGCGTGGCCCATTGTCTGTACTTATGAATTGGCACGGGCACGAAGTCAACAGCAGCTTTACATATATGTGTCACTGGAGCTGGCTGGTAAGTCCTTGTCGCTGCATTGTTGTTGACTTTTCATCTGACTTCTGTTTCGAGGGGGGGAGGAGTGAAGTGAAAGACAAGCAGCTCCTGCCTCTTGGATGCAAGCCATGCACTCGGACTTGGTCTCGATTCAACTCGACTCGACTCGACTCGACTCGACACTCGTCTCGCACATGCTGGCTGCTTCAGCTTTTTGGCAAAGACCTTGCCCTCATCAACTTGTCAACTGACAAGAGTGTCAATATATGCTTTTGGAGCCGGCAGCAAAAGGAATTGACTGACAGGGGCTAAAGCCAAAGTGCAGGTGCACACACAAATACAAGGGCTACGAGTTCTGTTGAATTCCTGCAACTAGAAGCACCTGTACATACTCGTTGTTGTTATTTTGTTCATTGCACACAAACTGAAGTAACACTTAAGCTTCTTAGCGAAAGATACTTTCAACAACTCAAATAAATATATCTATGACTCATATTGCACACCTTAAAAACTTTATGCTGAAAACTATAGTTGGTTACCTGATTTTTTTTATATTCAATGAGTTAGTGCCTTTATTTCGTATAAATTAATTTTAAATAGATCAATAGATATAATGAAAAAAATTGTATCCATATTTTAAGTAATAAATAATATAAATTATCAGACCTGTTCCGGTTTTCACTTTTTATTTTATAGCTTTTCGTGAAATACATTTATTCACTTTGCATTTAGACTAAGTATTTAAAAATGATCGTTTTTAAATTTATCGGACTTAAGCCCATTAACTCAAAGTAATATCAATCCAATAAGTTTCGCCGAAATGATATTAGAACAGGTTAAACAAATTCACTTCGGCAAAATCTTACCGAAAGTGAAAACCGGAACAGGCCTGTATATTTTATTGTTTCTTTTTCTTAAATTTGGAATTTTAATTGAGATATTAAATTGATACAAATTTTATATCAAATCAAATAAAATTTATAACGTTTTAAAGCGCTGAAATTGATTTCTCTTTTAATTTTAAATAGATTTTTAAGCGCAAATTCACTAATTTCATGCTTTAACATAAATGTTATTCTTATTCAAAAGTTTCTCCAAAACGTTTATAGAATAAACAGCTACAGTATCTATGCTTTGTTTTTATTAATTAGAATACAAATATTTAGTATTATATCTAAAGACAAACTTTGAGTACTTTCAACGCACTTGAAATTTGAGTTCGCTTCAATTTGCACCTTAACTTTTAGTCCAGCATTACATTCAACATGAATTTCAATTTCAATGGCAACAGCTCAACGAACCGTAAACCACATTCAAGCAAATTAGTCGCCTTTTAAATTACTTAAGCCGAATACCACGAGCTGCTTTTGCCTCTCTCCAGCGACAGCGACTGTGTTGCTCAAATCTCCATCTCTATCTCTATCTCGCTCTCGTCTCTGGGCCATAAAATATGTCAGCTACTTAAGGCAACATAAAAATTAACAACACACTGCGTATACGTAACACAAAATCCCAGCACTGAGAGCAGAGAGTGAATGTGGAATGGGAAGTGGAAGGCGTTGCCCAAAAAGTGATTTATGCGCATTTGTGTATAAAATTTAGTTCCGCTGGCGACGTCGACGTCGCAGTTGACGCTGCTGTCGTCGCTGCTGCCAACAAGTTAATTTCAACTCATGGCCATAAAAATGTTAACAAAATTTTGCTGAAATGCAACGAGCTATAGTGGCATGAGAGCCACTAAATAAATCAACGAATACAATTTTGTTGGTACCGTGAGTGTCGCTTTTTTGAGTGTCACATCCGAGTGCAAAACTCTGTCAGGATTTTAGCTAAAGAGTTGAATCTCTGCCAACTGCTTAAAATTTATACGCATCTCTCAAGTATCATCCATGTGTGTGTGTGTACTTCAGTTCATGCTTAGCAACCAGGCAATGTCATCGCTGATAACCCTTACGGCCATGTCTATGGCAACAATGTCAAAACCAGAGTCAAATAACTCGCCTCAACTACGAGGACGATACAAGTAGAACGACAGGGCACTTGACATTCTTTCTGTGCGCGACAACAGTAAATTAATTTGGCAGCAGACAGCAGCTCACAATATTCGTCGACTCATGTCACAACATCAAATTCAATTGGCAAACAACCTGACCCTGAGTTCAAGGCCTGACATCAGGAAAGTGATTGCAAAATCTTCAGCTATAAATAAAATAGTAATTAGCTTACTTCTTGTTTTGATAAGCACTTCAAAAGATTATTAAATATCTACTATGTGTTTGGAGTGGCAAAGTCTTATAATATTATGATGTTTTCAGCTTAATTTCAATGGCAACATCGAAAAATATCGATGTTCACTTTAGATTATTGTTGCGGAAGCAAAAACGATTTAAAAATAATTAAAAAAGAATACTTTTTAATATGTTTGTCAGTCATTTTCATGTTCAAATCGATGGCTTTACTCTCTACTATCGACAATATTTGCCTTGTATTAAAGTTGAGCGTCAAAAAAATGCTTTAACAACTGCAAATGATCATAAGCATTCACTTTTACAGTCTGGTTATTTTTTCGCGCTTGGTGTACACATATTTTTTATAGATGCAATCCCAAAAAAGAGTGCCAAACAATTGCTACAAAAGTATAAAAATAAAAATTCAATTAACGCGCGTGTTGAATTAAAGACTTGGGACACATTTCAGATTTTCATTTTTTTTTTAAATGAGTATTTTACATAGCACGTGGTCGACACTCACTTCAGTTCACTGAGGAGATTTTTTTTTTTTATTTTCTTTTTTTGTTTTTTTTTGTATATATTTTTGTATTTCAACGCCTGGCAAATTGTACAACATAACAATAAGCACAGAACGACCTGCAGCAACAACAACACTACAACAATGGCAATGAGTACAGCAACAACAGCAACAACAACAACAACAGCAAGTACGTAACAACAAGTAATAATGATAATAATCATAAAAGCGAGTCCTTGTCGCGTTGGCTTTGCGCTCAGTGAGCGTTAAAGCCACAGACCCAAACGACAGGATGCCACTGAGTTATGTCGAAGCACATGATGAAGGACATTCCGACTGTATGGTATTCACTGTATTCTAGCCTCGGTATACCACTGCTGGCTGGGACATGATTTAATTAAGGTCCTACATGTGCTAAGTAGATTTTATTCTTTATGCCAACTTCTTATTTGCTTTTGCCTTTTTTGCCTCAGTGCTTTTTCTTTTGCTTTCACTTTTGCTTTTGCTTTTGCCTGCCTGGTCCTGTACCATAATTGATTTAGGCGTTTACTGCATTAAACGATGGCCTGGCAAAAAGTTGTCCATAAATTAACAGACCATCCAACGCTGCGTATGAATTATATTTGATTTAGCAAAAACCTGCTGCTCAAACAAAGATTCAACTACCAAGCTGGCCAAGTTTATTACAATGTATACAGCTTAATATACAATAATGTACATTGCATTACATTTTCTCAAGGTTCTTAGGTTGCTAGAAGCTTTACTTTATGGCACCGCATATATTTCATTTTGTAGTTGTTCCTTCTACGTATAGTTTTGGATGAGGCTGCACTTTGACCGTAGTAGCTGCCAAGTGTCTGGCTGATATGATAAGCAATGTTATCGTTTCCCAGCATAATGTGTGAGTCATTAATATTTGACATGATATTAAAGCAAAGTCAGACCAAAACCATTTAAAAAAAAACAAAGCCAAAAAGCTGCAAATTGTATCAAAATATTGCAGCTTAAACGAACATGAACTAAAACTCTTAGTATTAATACATACTGTTGTAGTTGAAGTCTATTACATCCGTTTGCTGTTGTAATATGAGAAAATATGCATATCTACATACGAGAACTCACAGAATAATAAACATGTTGATCTCTTTTTAGGTGTGTAAAATTAGAAAATTTTAATTGTTTCTTGTGAAATTCAAGCCAAAATGTAAATTTACTTGTTCTCTCTACTCGCTCTGTCTTGTTTGCTTTGTTGCGAGCATTTGAATTTTCAATTCAGTTTTAATATTCATGAGCATTAAATTATAATGTTATCTATTTTAAGTTCTAAATTTGTAATTGGGTATATCTACTTTATGCTCGAGGTCTTTTTCTCTCTCTCTTGCTTTCTTTCTCTGACACATGATTTTTTCTTCTGTGCTTAAAAACTTTTCCAATTTTTTTAATTAAATATATTTTGCCCAATAGACATTAAAATCGATTAAAGTATTAAAATATTTGCAACTATGACAGTTTTCTTTTATCAAAACCGGATTGAGGTAGTTTTTCTCAAAAATATGTTTTCAATTAGAAACATTTCTTGAGAATACACGTATACTAAATTCTTTAACGACTCAGTGAGTTTATAAAACAATCCTAAATCCATGCATAAACATGATTAATTATAAAATCTGCTAGCTAATTTCAGCCCAAGTGGATAATAGTTTAGCATTATTAAAAGATAAATCAATATAATATTTATTCAAATCTGAGAACTCGAAGAATAATTTTATGCTGTGCATAAATAATTTAATCAAAGATAAGCTGAACTAATGTTGATAATTTTAATTGTGGCAGCCTGCAGGCAGCTGATAATGCAAGTTGTTATAGGATTAATCAGGCGGTTGCCTCCGTTTGTTGCCTACTTATGAAAATAGTCGCAATATCCTGGAGGCAGAGCAAATAAGTTGGCTCCCAGGACAAATTAAACTTGAATATACAAATACAAACAAGTGCATATGTTGTAAAAGTATATGTAAATATATATATATGTACATATATTCAAACTTGTACTTACATATTGACTTAATGCTTTCATCTTGTTGTTGGACAGTCGCCTCGGGTTGTCGTTCACTTGATGTTGCACTTGATGTGGCACTTGCAGTTGCTGTTGCTGTTGCTGTTGCAGCTGCCGCAGCTGCAGTTGCAATTAAAGTTGCCTTCATCGTTGTTGCATTTATCATTGCGGGCAAATGGAGAAGCAGGATGAGGAGGAGAATTCCCTGTGCTAGCAACAGCTTCACACACTTGCCTCGCCTGGCCATGATCCTTGCTTCCATTTGTTCTCTACTCTTGACTGCCTTTATTATTTGTCCTTATTGTTTCGGTCGAGCTTGATTAGAGGCATTTGATGAATTAGATTAATGCTTCTGTTGCTGTTCTTGCTTGCTCTCTACACTGTGTGTTTTGTTTCACATGATTTAACAGCGAACAAAGCTGCCAGCAACAGTTGCTCGTTGCACGTTGCACGTCGCTTGTTGCACTGCAATTTAAGAAAATCACAAGAATAAACAATCAATTTGTGCAATTAATTTAACACATGCAATTTTCAGACTGATCAAATTAATTAAGCAATCAACTAAATTACCTCAATCTCAGCCAGCACAAAAGTATGCTATGGAATTTTAAACTTTGCTTCGAAATTCTAATTTCAACTTGCAACTTAAGATGCTCGGTATTTTAAGTACAATAAATTCCTTAATATATGGATGCATACATTTACAAAGAATATCGATTTATAAATCAAGAATATTTGTCTTAAAATATGAAAATTGTAGGAGAGAAATACAGAAAAGCACAGATAGAAAAATTATATAATCAGATCTTAAATGAAAAAAGCTTAGTCAAATTTACATTATTTAAATATTTTATTTAAATAAGATAAAATTTTTAATATTACAAGTAAAAATGAAATATTTAATAATATATTTTATACTGTAATTAATTAAATCTTTTTTATCTTTTTCTTCTATTGATGTAATTCTATAATTCTTCAATTTGATGTAATTTATTTGCTATCATTCGAAATGCAGGCAGTTTACTTGCACTGGCTTGATGTCAGGATTTTCATTTCGATTACCGATTACCGATAACAAATTACCGTTGCAGCTTGAATAACAATTACCTGTTTGGAAATGGCCGCAGGCTGCGTGTTAATTTCATGTCCACCTTGGCTCGTTGTTTGATTGGGCGCCAACGCCCAAACAGCTCATTACACATTGACAACAATAACAGACAATTATAACAAAAACAACATGAACAGAATCAACAACAAAAACAGCAATAACAATAACAATATCCATGAGAGCCACATTCGTCGTAATATGTTGTATGTGCTTAAATGCTGTGATTATCTCACAGCTTGCAGCTTATTAGTGTGCGTTTGTATGCATGTATGTGTGCATGGTGTGTGTGTGTGTGGTAAGCTCTGAGCTTGGGGATTGCCTTGCACTTTTGGGGCTTATGTCGTTTATGTCGAGGCTGTAAATTAACGCATCTAGCATAAAATTTCATTGTTTGTTATTGTTTACGCAAAAATTAACATTTTAATTGGATTTTTGGCATTTCGGCATTTTTGTTCGGTTATTCCATCGGTTGACCTCATGCAATAAACAACACTAACCCCCTTTTTTATTTAACTCCTTGTCGCATTCTCGGTATTATTTATTTTGTATAAAATTTACGTGAGACGAGCCAAGTTAATAAATATTTATGCAGTTGTTAGCGTTAACATTGTGTAAAAACAGATATTGGTATGCAACACACAAAAACATCTGCATATATGTAATAATAAAATAATAACAAGGAGTAAAATACTGTTTGACGAATACATGTGGGCAGTGTAAACATTGCAAATAAAAAATAGCAATAAAGAGTGGTCAACTATTAAATACCCTGTGTCAAGTTTTATACTTTTACTTTTTTTACTCTAACATTCCCTATTGAATTTCAATTATTTGATATTATTAAATGTTGTCTTCAATTAATTTAAATAAAATTAATAAATTTTTTAATTTATTTTTCAGCATTCACAAGTTGATTCTACAAATCTCATTCATTGCCTTCAATTCAATATATGAATTTGTGCAATTAAACAAAAAAACGTAAACAAATACATGGTAATCAAATTAAATATTTGCACATGATACAAGGATATTCACTTTGCTTTCACTTAAAATTAATGTCGATAAAAAGTTGAATGCGCAGAAATTTGTATAAAACAAATGCAATATTTATATCCCTTATTTATTTTGATTTTATTTGGCAAGTCTTACTTATAAATAAGTGTTTAATATAATATGTTCGTGGTCTCTTTGTGAATTGATCACAAATTTACTTTTTTGTCTTATTTAAGTCATCGTCAGTTTTCCTGTTTCAGTAGCTGAAAAACTTTTCGTCAGTTTTGAAGCTGTGAAAACACATTGCCGACGGTCGTGTAAGCTTTGGGAAGCTCAATTCTAATTTGATTAAATTTCCAAAAGTTGCGACATAATTAACTTTAGACAAACTTTGGTTTAATTATAACAAACTGATAACACCAAAGAACCTATCATCAATATGCAAATTTGTGTATACTCATCAATTTGTTACGGGCAGTGTAAATATATAATATTTATTAGAGCGTAATTCGATTTTAAGGATTTTTGGTATTTTCAGTTTTTTGAGGAAAGTGGAAAGTCAGGTAAACTAGTTGGCAATTAAAAAGGTAAGCTTTATTCAAACTTTATAAATGAAACTAAAGAGAAAATGTATTAATAATCTGCCAGTTGTGAATAAACACATATTTCATTTAATAAAATGGCCATTTTTATTTGCCCCTTTTACTAAATTAAGTAGATAATCGTGTAAAATGTTTCCCAGAATTCACGCAAATTAGTGGTCACTCTTGACAACTGTAATCACAGCATTAAATTAGGCTCTTTGGAAATGAAACAGCATATTCAGATACTCAGACTCATTGGGCTGACAGGTGAATGTATTCATTTACAGACATTCGAAGCGTAACCCAAGTTAATTCCTTTGCCCTTTACATGCGATGAATGAAACAAAGCTTGAATGGGAATCTCTGCCCACAGTTGCCATTAAGGTATTATTCACTCAGGTGAGTGTAAGTATGAGTGTGAGTTTGAGTGTTAGTGTTAGCCAAGTGTCTGTGTGTATAAATACAAGTTAATTAAACAAGCCACGTCTGCACATTAATCACCTGGACAACGGTCAGGCGCCAGTTAGTCAGCCACTAAAGTTAACCAGCAAATGGAAAGGTAAAACGAAAAAATGGGCAACTGAAATAAAAAGGGGAAATTCAATTCAAAGCACGTGAGAAGCGACAAGCTCAATGAGATGTTTGGTGTCCTTGTCGAACATTTCGATGCCACACGACAACATGTGTAGCTTTTGTGTGGTGTTTATGAGGTCATAAGATTAATGAGTGACAAGCTCATCTTTTGTTATTGTTTTCAACGGCGTCTAATTAATTGCCGAGGTGGCCCTGTCAGGCACTAGTGCCTAACGACACAGGGACAACAACTGACAGCCAAGGCGCCTTTCATTCTTGACGCTTTAAACAAAAACCGCCAACGGCTTTGCAAAATGTTTTGCACATTCCACACAGACTGTGGCATCAAAATTGTTTCGACACAAAATTCCATCGCACTGTGATTTTTGTGGGCCATTTCCGCAGCGTGTTGTATTTCCAATGTTTCCGCCCCCTCTCTCTTTAAACATAGCTTAAATTGTCTCGAGCTTTTTTTCTTTATGTTCTTTTGACATATCGAGAAATTAATTAACAATATTTATGGCCTGTGCTTAAATAATAAATTCATTTACATCATGAAGCGTCCTTGAAAAGCTGAGAGTTTCAAAACATCAATAGAAATTTTACACATTCAGATTCGTCAAAATTCCGCAGAAAATTCAATTAAACCATGAGAATTGTGAAATGTTATTTTAAAAATGTTCTTTATCTGATGGGCATCAGGTGGGCAGAACAAAAGATAACATTACAGATGGATCAAGATTGTAATGCTGATAATTATAAACAAAACATGCTTCGTATACCCAGCAGTTATAAAATGCATAAATAAGGTATAATACACTTGCTTTAAAGTTTAAATGTAATAAATAATATTTCTTTGTAAGCATAACTCTTTTTACAGGGTATTTTCCATTTGAGCGCTCTTTTCATTCAGCATCTTTTCAGCAAAATATACAGATTCATAGTTGACTATGAAATACACTGACAGAAATAATAGAACTACAAGAAAATGTATCTAAAACTTAAGAATTCCTAATCTCAATTCTCATACAAATTTCTATAAATTTTTCAAGATTTTCATCACGGCCAGAAATAAGATTAAGTATAAACAAAAATGTCATTTACTAGAAAAACTGTTAAGCCAAAGAACTAACATCATTTGTCACTCGGTAAAAATCTCAACGGAATCAACAAATCACTCAACAGCTTACACACACAGTGCCAGACATCAGGAATCGGACACAGACACAGGTTCAGTTCAGTTCTCAGTTCTCAGTTGTCCAAGTGGTCGACATGAACACGTGCTCATCAACCAGTTTTTGGAAGAGCAAACGACAAACAGCAAACGAAATCAAAAGCAGATAAGTTAAAAGTAACTTTTTTGGGGGAGAAACTTTCAATCCCGGCGTGAAGTTCGATGCGGAAAAGTCAGAAAATGAAAACACACACACACACACACAGAGAAATAAGTATTCACCCTAACTTTTCAGTTCAGCTGAGACAAACTTGCAGCCAAAGATCCACACAAATAACCCAACTCAAGGAAAATAAATTTCTATATCTGTTTGAGGATATATGTAAGTGTACATATAAGTAGTATTCTTGGTATTTTTTTAAGCGAAAAATTGGAAAAAACCAAAGTTGTAACAAATGCATTTTCGATTAGCATTAAATCACGTCGCTTGTCTGAGTTCATTTCCGATGCGAAATAAATATTTTACTTTGATTTATACTATTTTCGAGTGGGAGGGAAAAGGACGAAGCAGGTGTACGAAGCGAACAGGGGGACAGACAGAGACAGAGACAGAGAAATGCAAGTCAAATGAGCCGTGTACGTGATACGATTGTTTTTATGAGGGAGCACAATTGTAATGGGTTAAGTGTATGAGTTCCAGATAATACATATGTAGATGGTACACTGACACAAAAGGGAAATACAATATATATATTTAAGTAAATAATATATAATCAAAACATGCTTAAATGTCAAATGCTCTGTTTTATAAAACTTACGTTTGAAATACACAATTCAAAAATAAAAACATGCTTAAATATCAAATACGAAATATTTTAATATAAATATAGAAAAATCACAGTAAAATAATTACTTGAAACTAAAAATTTTACACTTAATTTAAAGTAAAATCCTATTTCATTTTGGAAAAATTATTTAGATAATTTTCAAATTAAATATGGATTTTTATTCAAACATTTTTATAATAAAATATTATGTCAAAATAATTTTAGTCAAAAATGTTTCATGTTTAATTTTGAATTCTCAATCGGAAAAAAGAGATTTGATTCTTTTTTTGTTCTCTGTGTACTTACAATCAAATTAGTGGGAGAGTCTCTTCTAAGTTGTCGATGATTGTTGCTTGAGGGCAAACCAGCTGTTGTTCTTCTTCTTCTTATTGCGGTTTATTTATTTCGCGACATTCAAACTCACACACTTAGCTGGCCACACTGTTTTGCTATTGAGCCATTTTTGCACAACGAAAAATTTCGGTTTCAAGAACTTTCACTTGTTAGCCACACAATTGGCACAAATCGAATCAAATTGAACGCTTTCCTCTCCTCGCACTTTCTTTCGCCTCTCTTGACTTTGCGGTCGCATCGGCGTTGGCGTCGGCATCGGCGTTGCCGCTGATCAAAAATGCATTCAATCTGCTTGCCAAGAAGGGAAACGATTACGAAGCTTACGGCAACCGGACACGACACTCTGGACCACAAAATGCGCGTGCATCCAACACACGTGCGTCGCGAATTGACATTCGTTCGAGACTGCACGACAGTGAAAAGCTTTTCAACGTTTCTTGCCGAATTCCTTAATCCTGTCGTGCACACGAAGAGCCGAAGCCCCCACAATTGACCCAATCAAGCGAGGGGGAAACGAAACTCCGAAAAAGCAAAACGCGGCGAATATCCAGAGCAGAGGGGTACATGTTATCTTTGTACAGCTGCTGTTAAGGCTATTCACTCATGCTGTTAATTTGTTCATGTTCCCAGTGGCGGAAATTCGCCTACGAATATCGATTACAACCACCATACTTCGTGGAATGTATTCGTATGAGTTCATACCAAAATTTCCATTACCCAGTGGCGGAAACCAGCCACAACCGATTGTTGTAACGCTTCGGAATGCATCGGCGAATGTACATACAGTTTGTCAAGAAACACTTTACACACCCTAAAAAATGTAATATTTTGACATCTAATAAGAAAATAATAGGTTATTATATATATTTGGAAAGGTTATTTAATTTCCGTTCGAATGATGCAAAAATTTCCTTAACCCATTAAAGCACCATTGATAATTTTGAATTTTTGCAAAGGTCTACTTTTTCAACTTTTTTCCTCGATTTTTTACCAAAAATATTTTGATGCAAAAAAGTTTTTGAAACAATTCTAAGAGTAACTGCAAAAAAAAAATTTCAAAAATATTTTTGCTAGTATTTTTTATAATTGTTTGAAAATCCTAAAAATGACCATTTTAACCCCTTTTTCCCACTTTTCGCTCAAAAAGTGGCTTTTTAGCAATTTTCAAAATATTATAAAAAATACTAGCAAAAATATTTTTGAAATTTTTTTTTTGCAGTTACTCTTAGAATTGTTTCAAAAACTTTTTTGCATCAAAATATTTTTGGTAAAAAATCGAGGAAAAAAGTTGAAAAAGTAGACCTTTGCAAAAATTCAAAATTATCAATGGTGCTTCAATGGGTTAAGGAAATTTTTGCATCATTCGAACGGAAATTAAATAATCTTTCCAAATATATATAATAACCTATTATTTTCTTATTAGATGTCAAAATATTACATTTTTTAGGGTGTGTAAAGTGTTTCTTGACAAACTGTAAGTAATCGATGTTTTCTGCAGTTGTTTGAACGTAGGTTGGTAATGGGGCGCTGTTTTGGCTCAACTGTTCTGCCATCGAACATGCACGAATGTCTTTCGGCTTTTGTTATTCTGCTTTGGTTGCTTCACACACATGCAAATGCGTAAGTATTAGATGCAACAATTGTTGCAAACACGGGTTGTTGTTTGTGCAAATTTTGTTCGTTTCTTTTCCGACATTGTTTTGTTTGTTTGTTTTGTCGCGTGTCACTTCTGTTTTACCGCGTGGCTGCAACACTTCAACAACTTTAAAGGAAAGTAAATCTGAGTAAGCTTATACATATTTATATTTGATAGAAAGAAATGGACAACAATACCGACATCGCCCTTAAATCCCTGGAATCCAGACAACGACAAGGACAACGGAAAGGAAAACGACAAGGAAAACGACAAAGAAATAGATTTAGATAATGTGTTATTTTAATTTTTAATTTTTCTTATTTTTTATTTTATTTACATTTATTTATTTTGGTTTTCAATTTTATTCATTTTTTTCTTATTTTTATTACATTTTTAATTTTGTTTTTAATTTTATTTTTATATTCAATTTTATTTATTTTTTTCTAATTTTGTATTAAATTTGTATTTTAATTTATTTTTATTTTCAATTTAATTATTTAATTTATATATAATTTCTACATATTTAATAAAAATATTGTTTTGTTTTAAAAAATAAAAATCTTTCATTTTGGGGTGGGTTTAGCATCTGCATTACAATCCTATAGGCATTGTATACCAGTCAGTAAAGCATCTGCATTACGATCCTATACGCAACAATATACAGGACGGTAATGCAACACGAAAGAACTCACTCAATTAATCGCATTACTGGCTCGATTACAAGTATGCGGTTTTGAAGCTGGTCTTGCTTAACAGCGGACAACCTTAAGGAACAGTAATGCGCGTTGTGGTATGAACTCGCAGCCGTACTGGCCACGACGTATGGTGGTTGTAATCGATTTTCGAACGCGAATTTCCGCCACTGGGAAAGTAATGGAAATTTTGGTATGAATCCCAGTGGCGGAAATTCGCATTATTATAATGTAAAAGTAATGGAAATTTTGGTATGAACTCAACTGAGTACATTCCACGAAGTATGGTGGTTGTAATCGATATTCGTAGGCGAATTTCCGCCACTGCCCAGTGGCGGAAATTCGCGTTCGAAAATCGATTACAACCACCATACGTCGTGGCCAGTACGGCTGCGAGTTCATACCACAACGCGCATTACTGTTCCTTAAGGTTGTCCGCTGTTAAGCAAGACCAGCTCCAAAACCGCATACTTGTAATCGAGCCAGTAATGCGATTAATTGAGTGAGTTCTTTCGTGTTGCATTACCGTCCTGTATACTGTTGCGTATAGGATCGTAATGCAGATGCTTTACTGGCTGGTATACCATGCCTATAGGATTGTAATGCAGAAGCTAAGCCCACCCCAAAATAAAAGATTGTCATTTTTCAGAAAAATATTTTTATAATTATTTATATAATATTATATTTATAGTTATAAAATCAAAATAAAAATGTAATAACTAAAAGAAATAAACAACAAAAAATTAAATAAAATTAAAAAAAATATAAATTAAATTAAAAATCAAAAATCAGATCACAGTCCTTTTTTTTCTCCACTTGCTCCATTCTGGCTTCCAGGGACTTAAGGGCGATGTCGGTATTGTTGTCCACTTCTGAAAAATAAATAAATATGTATTATATGTTTAAAACAATATATTTATCAATAAGCTTACTCAGATTTACTTTCCTTTAAAGTTGTTGAAGTGTTGCAGCCACGCGGTAAAACAGAAGTGACACGCGACAAAACAAACAAACAAAACAATGTCGGAAAAGAAACGAACAAAATTTGCACAAACAACAACCCGTGTTTGCAACAATTGTTGCAACCAAAGCAGAATAACAAAAGCCGAAAGACATTCGTGCATGTTCGATGGCAGAACAGTGTGAGCCAAAACGGCGCCCCATTACCAACCTAGGTTCAAAAAGTGAAGAAAGTATCGGTTACGAATGTACATTCGTCGATGCATTCCGAAGCGTTACAACAATCGGTTGTGGCTGGTTTCCGCCACTGGGGATCCTCCCAGTGGCGGAAATTCGCGTTCGAAAATCGATTACAACCACCATACGTCGTGGCCAGTACGGCTGCGAGTTCATACCACAACGCGCATTACTGTTCCTTAAGGTTGTCCGCTGTTAAGCAAGACCAGCTCCAAAACCGCATACTTGTAATCGAGCCAGTAATGCGATTAATTGAGTGAGTTCTTTCGTGTTGCATTACCGTCCTGTATACTGTTGCGTATAGGATCGTAATGCAGATGCTTTACTGGCTGGTATACCATGCCTATAGGATTGTAATGCAGAAGCTAAGCCCACCCCAAAATAAAAGATTGTCATTTTTCAGAAAAATATTTTTATAATTATTTATATAATATTATATTTATAGTTATAAAATCAAAATAAAAATGTAATAACTAAAAGAAATAAACAACAAAAAATTAAATAAAATTAAAAAAAATATAAATTAAATTAAAAATCAAAAATCAGATCACAGTCCTTTTTTTTCTCCACTTGCTCCATTCTGGCTTCCAGGGACTT
>JBAMBK010001498.1:0-42836 GCA_037043435.1 Drosophila suboccidentalis
ATTTTGTGCAGAACTCTTTTTGCTATTATTCTGCATACTTCATTTTATTTCATTATGCTTTCTCCTTTTCCTACGAGAGTCGAAACTAAAATTTTCAAGGTGTCGTATAGTTTTGGGCAGGAGTGTATAATATATTATATATGGGCATTTCTCCAGAAATGTCAACCGAGCCTAAAAACGAAAAATTGCTCAAAAACTCACATTTTGTGAAATTATCCTCCAGAAATGTATTCAAGTAATTTATTTAAGCAATATACGCTAGAAGAAATTCAATAGGATGAACATATAGATTCTACATTGGAATAAATTCACTTTTTCCATATTTATGTCCATTTTCTTAAAAATTGATTTCCAAAATGGACCGTTTGTATTTTAACGATTACACTAAGTAGGGCAGTAAGATTGTAACATGAACCATTTTAATTCAAAGAAATATATTGAAAGTTTAATTTACAACAAGTTTTTCGAGCTGTTTCGATATATCACTTAAAAAAAGAAGGACAGAAACAACAGGAATATTTTGTGGAACAAAATGTCACGTGCGACATGTCGCGTGCGACAGTGACTCAAATTACATTTAAAAAAAAGCTACTTGATATTTTCAAATCAAACAAAAAGCATTTTTTAGATAAATGAATACATTACATTTCAAAATAAATTGCATCAAAATATTCGTTTACGTTTTGCCGAAATCAGTGCTAGAACTGGTCGCCGAAAAAACGACTTCTATCTGAGTCGCGTGCGAATGCCTTGGTTTTTTTAAATTATCTTGAAAACGAAACAATTTCCCAAAATCAACTTTAGCACCAATTATAGTACTAATCAATACCTATAACTTTCCCCTTTTTTCACAACAAAAAAATGTTTTGGCATATGTTTTATTTCACTTTGAATGCGTACGAATGTCGCATTCGACATGGGAGAATTACCCATATGTACAAATAAAAAAAAAAGTTGGCATTCGGCACTTTGCGCAAAAAGGTTCAGCTTCTTTGCACCTAAAAGATAACTTTTTGCGCAGTGCCGAATGAATAGATAGATAGATGATAGATAGATGTTAGATGGATGATGGATGATGCATGATGCATGATGCATGATGCATGATGCATGATGCATGATGCATGATGCATGATGCATGATGCATGATGCATGATGCATGATGCATGATACATGATGCATGATGCATGATGGATGATGGATGATGGATGAACCTTCTGAGCTGTTCGAGTCTTCCGAGCTGTGCAAGCCTTTCAAGCTGTGCACGCCTTTTAAGCTGGATGATGCATGATGCATGATGGATGATGGATGATGCATGATGCATGGTGCCTGATGCATGATGCATGATGCATGGTGCATGATGCATGATGCATGATGCATGATGCATGATGATTGATGCATGATGCATGATGGATGATGCATGATGGATGATGCATGATGGATGATGCATGATGCATGATGCATGATGAATGATGGATGATGGATAATGGATGATGCAAGATGGATGATGCATGATGCATGATGCATGATGCAAGATGCATGATGGATGATGCATAATGGATGATGCATGATGCATGATGGATGATGCATGATGCATGATGGATGATGCATGATGGATGATGCATGATGCATGATGCATGATGCATGATGCATGATGCATGATGCATGATGCATGATGGATGATGGATGAACCTTCTGAGCTGTTCGAGTCTTCCGAGCTGTGCAAGCCTTTCAAGCTGTGCACGCCTTTTAAGCTGGATGATGCATGATGCATGATGGATGATGCATGATGCATGGTGCCTGATGCATGATGCATGATGCATGGTGCATGATGCATGATGCATGATGATTGATGCATGATGCATGATGGATGATGCATGATGGATGATGGATGATGCATGATGGATGATGCATGATGCATGATGGATGATGCATGATGGATGATGCATGATGGATGATGCATGATGCATGATGCATGATGAATGATGGATGATGGATAATGGATGATGCATGATGGATGATGCATGATGGATGATGCATGATGCATGATGGATGATGCATGATGCATGATGCATGATGATTGATGCATGATGCATGATGGATGATGCATGATGGATGATGCATGATGGATGATGCATGATGCATGATGCATGATGAATGATGGATGATGGATAATGGATGATGCAAGATGGATGATGCATGATGCATGATGGATGATGCATGATGGATGATGCATGATGGATGATGCATGATGCATGATGAATGATGGATGATGGATAATGGATGATGCAAGATGGATGATGCATGATGCATGATGCATGATGCAAGATGCATGATGGATGATGCATAATGGATGATGCATGATGCATGATGCATGATGCATGATGGATGATGCATGATGCATGATGGATGATGCATGATGGATAATGCATGATGCATGATGCATGATGCATGATGCATGATACATGATGCATGATGCATGATGGATGATGGATGAACCTTCTGAGCTGTTCGAGTCTTCCGAGCTGTGCAAGCCTTTCAAGCTGTGCACGCCTTTTAAGCTGGATGATGCATGATGCATGATGGATGATGCATGATGCATGATGCATGGTGCCTGATGCATGATGCATGATGCATGGTGCATGATGCATGATGCATGATGCATGATGCATGATGCATGATGATTGATGCATGATGCATGATGGATGATGCATGATGGATGATGCATGATGGATGATGCATGATGCATGATGCATGATGCATGATGAATGATGGATGATGGATAATGGATGATGCAAGATGGATGATGCATGATGCATGATGCATGATGCAAGATGCATGATGGATGATGCATAATGGATGATGCATGATGCATGATGCATGATGGATGATGCATGATGTATGATGCATGATGCATGATGGATGATGCATGATGCATGATGCATGATGGATGATGCAATACGCGTCGAATGACACCTCGATCATCGAAATCCGATTACTGGTTCAAAAACTAATTAATTTTGAAATTTTAAATGGCCTTCCGAAAATGAGATGAAAAGTCAGTATGTCTGTTTGTATGTTTGTTTGTTTGGATCAAACAACTTAGGCAATATTTATAAATATATTTATGCATTTATATCAAATTGTAATGTTATTTACATACTACAATACTAATTAATTCAATATCTCTAATTATATTCTTATATTTTTTACTATTAGCTAATTTTACAGCAATATAATGGAATTTATAATGCTCACAATATTATATTAAATCTGTCTGTCTCTCTCTCTCTCTTAAAGAAATCATTCCAAAAATGTTGAAATATATTATTAACAGCAACTTCAGAAATGTAAAACTTACTTTGATTAAGTTGTTTACCACTTAAAGTTTGCATTTAAAAATCCAGCTGTCCATTGTGAAGGTACATAAAAAAATAACGTATACGCCAAAGTGTACACATGCATATAAAAAGAATAAGCAAAAAACAGTTAATTAATTAAGTATTTACATACAGCAAATACACACACACACACACGCACAAATTCACACACAGCAAGCATAAAAAAGGGAAGTGGAAAGTAAGAGGAGAAGGAGGAGGAAGAAGATGGGGTGTAAAGCAAACGTCAGCCATTGGCATTGCCTTTTACACTTCGTCTTCTTCTTCCTCCTCCTTTTGGAAGCAACAATTGAGGTTAAGTGATTGTTGAGCGTGTAAGTGGCGCTCGTTAGCCCGCTGACAAGACGTGTTCATCAGCATGTGGCTCAGTCAGTCAGACAGACAGACAGTTGGTCTGTCAGTGTAACGGTTAGCCAGTCAGGTAAAAGAAGAGAGAGAGAGAGAGACTGCGTCCAGGCCAAGTTGGTTGGCATTAAGCAGACAAACGAGCGGCAGTTAGAGAATGGCGAACGAAACCCATTCGACTGAGAGTCAACCATTTAAATCGGCCATTTTTCATTTGACAACTCACTGTCTGCAAGGGCGAGAGGAATAAAAACTGGCAATAAGAGTGGGAGTGGATCGGAGGAGGAGGAGGCGCTTCCATTAGCAATCAGCCTGACCAATCGACCAAAATGTTGTGTAATTAATTAGCCAACACGTTGGATTTAATCAAAGAAATTCATTTTAAAATCTGCACACAGATTAAAAAATTCTTCATCGGTCGGCCAAGCAAAATCAGAAAAAAAAAGTGTCAATTTCAATGGGTTTAATGAAATACTTGTGACATTTGCTGAAAGGTAATTTAAAACTTTGAGTTAAATTAAATAAATTTACTATATTTTAATCATTTTAAATTAACTTGAAGCTGTTTTAAAATAATAATTGAATTTAGTAATGCAAATCTGAGCTGTGAATCGAGCTTAAAATCAAAATTTAAGCATTGACAAAAGAAAATAAAGCACTTGAGTTTATTTATTTAGGTATTTTATTTTATTTTACCCTTTTTTATTTATTTAATTTTTATAAAAAAAAAGTAATTGTAAACACAAAATACACACGCTTTTTTATTATTTATTTATATAGTGGGTATCGTGATGCGATTTCCAAACGGAATTGAATTTTAATCATGATTTGGCATCTAAATTTATTTTGCGTTCAAATTTTATTAGATTCGTTCAAAATTGTTTTTTTTCGTTAGAATGTGATTATGAAATAATATAAATGTAATAGATGAAACATAAATTCCAATGCTAACAGCAAAAAAAAATGTGCACATGAATTTTACTTAAATTTAAGGTGACTTTAAGCTAAAATGTTTAAAATAAAAGTATATTTAAATTATGTTATGTTATTATTAACTCGTCGTTGCCTTTTTCCTTTGTTGGCCGTGTTGTGTTGGATTTTATCCAGCCGAGCAGCAGATAATTCATCATATGAATTACTCAAACCATTTCACAAACTGTCAATCTCTGGTACACACACAGACACACACACACACACACTCACACTCACACAGTCACACACACTCAGCAGAAGGTTTTTTTCTGCAGCATTGCGCTCATTTTTACGGCTTGGCATGTTTTTGCGCTGTTGGGCAAGTTCGTTGTCATCGTCATCGTTATTCTCCAGTTCTACCTTCTACCTCCACCTCCACCTCTACCTCTAGCTCTATAAAACGCCATGTGTCTTCTGTGTGCGTGTGTGTTTTTTTCATATTTTCTTTGTACATTTTCAACTGTAATCACATCATTTTACATCATATTTCATACTTCATCTTGTTGGTGTGAAGAGGGGAGAAGTACATACATACATACATACATACTCGTACATATCATAAAAACAGCTCTACGTTGTCCTGTGCCAGTGGCACATTTCTAACTCGTTTTGTCCGTGGTGACGCAGCTGTGTTTGTTTTTTACCCAACTGAGACTGCTCTGTAACGGTAATGGTAATACGAATACAGTTACACAGTTGCAGCTACAGCTGCAGATAAAGCTACAGCTACAATTTATAAACATGACACACAGGAAATTACATTAAGCAGCGGCACAGATTTGACAGCTTGACGGTAAGAGGCTTTAAGAGCCCAACTACAACTTAATCAAAAGCTCAGTACGAAATCTGTATGTACATGAAAGTACAATTAAGCCATTTGTATTAAGCATTTCAGTAAATTGTATTGTAATTGTTAAACAAAAGTTATCTTTATTCGGATTGGCATCATTGTACTGAAATGAATCAAGAGTTATTTATTTATTTCCCGACCCTCAAAGTACACTACTGTGGGAGCGAAAAGTTTTAAACAGCCAGAAAATTGTATAAATAAAACACATAAACATAGACCATAAAAAAACGTTTTTTTGCGCTTTTTTCAGAATATTTTCAGTTTTTTTTCCCCTTCTCTCCAGTTAAAAACAGTTTTTTTTTTTTAAGTTGCTCGGCTGTTGTGTGAGAGGGAAACGAAAAATTAAAAAAAAAAAAACAAATTGTGCCACGCTCACTTTTCCAAAAAATTTCTAGAAAAAACCGCATCCAAATATCTTGCTTAGTTAACGAGTTATTAATAAATGACACATTTTCGGTAAAATACCCCATAGTGCACTGCCTTATAGAGAGCAAAAGAAAAAACGGGATTGGATAAGCTTAAATTAGGTAAACGTAAACTAAGACGAAACATGAAAGAAAGATCAAAGAACTCTTGATATCTTAAGCTACTGGAAATATGAAAACATTATGATACATAGACAAATGCTAATAATTAAATTCTGACAACAAATCTTACCGGAGCTATAATTCATTTTATTCAAGATTAAATATATCCGAAAGGCATATATTGTTTTTTAATAAGGCAAACAGTTCCTGTAGCTATTTTCAACTACTGCTAAAGCATCTCATTTACTGCTGCAGCTGCTTACAATGAATTTTAATTTTGCAGCTTTCACATTTCACACTCGGTTTGCTTCAGGTACGAGTATGCACGTGTGCATTGTTATCTACACATAAATTATAATGCTAACCAGTTAACAAGATAACAAGATGTATATGCTAACCATTAACGCATTCGCAGTTTGCATAACCTGCAGTCAAATGAGGTCAACACTGCGTATACGTAACATTTAATAATGCAAATCAATGCAGGCGCCACTTGTTGTTGTTGTTAGTGTTGTTGTGCTTATCTAACATAAATGCAAACTATGCAAATTATTTTAATGGCAAACAAAATGCAACCACAAGGCCTCGAGAGCAACCGACTAATAACCTGGGACCAGAGAGCCACAACAACACATACAACGAATTAGACAGATAGAGAGTCTAAGGGAGTGACAGAGAGAGAGAGTGAAGTCATAGCTACAGTCTAATAACCAAACAAACAGCCTATATACCCCACACATAGAAGTGTCCATTTTAGACTCCATAGTTCGCCGACTAAACTCAGTTCCATTCGGTTTTCGAGCTGTTTTCAGCCACAAGTCAGTCATAAAGTTAACTCTGAGCATTTATGCAAATAGCTCACACACAGAAACGCTTGACGTGTGTGTGTGTGTGTGTAAGTGTCCCTCTCAGTCTCTCTCCCTCTCTCCTTTCCTTTCCCTCTCTTTGGGTGTATATGTGTCAGTTCTGTGTATTTGTGACGCACTAACGCATTTCGAAATGTGTCATAGTAGACAGCAAGAACAACAACAACAACAAAAACTACAATATGACAAAAGGATATGGTTGAACTTGGCTAAACCGAAAATTGCATACTCTATTTTATGGAATAGATAAAGTTCGGCACATATTTATATAAGGAAATATAAACATTAATAAATATATAGAAATTAAAAAAATGGGAATAGAAATATGACGAAATATGAAAACAGAAATAAAATAAAGAACAAAATAAACAAAATACAAAATAAGTTTTACATTAAAAATTACAAAATAATTATTATTGTTCTTTTTCATACCCGTTACTTAAAAAATAAGTGAAAGGGTATATTGTTTTGGTGGAAATGTATGTATCAGGGAGAAGGAAGCATCTCCGACCTTATAAAGTATATATATTCTTGATCAGCATCAACAGCCGAGTCGATTTAGCCATATCCGTCCGTCCGTGTGAGATCCTAGAGCTCAGAGACTCTAAGAGTTAGAGCAACCAAATTAGGCACACAGATGTCTATAAACCCCACGCAGATCAAGTTTGTTTTTTAAAATGTTTGCCACGCCCCTTCCCGTCTTCGCAAATTGCGAAAAGCCACCACACACACAGTTTTTAGAATATTACGTATTTTTTGGTAACTAACGTTGTCTATAATTATAAGCTTTTATCCTACTTAATTGCAACAAGA
Organism: Drosophila suboccidentalis; assembly: GCA_037043435.1. Classification (NCBI taxonomy): domain Eukaryota; kingdom Metazoa; phylum Arthropoda; class Insecta; order Diptera; family Drosophilidae; genus Drosophila; species Drosophila suboccidentalis. Next base: position 7,769 of record JBAMBK010001498.1, read on the forward strand.
TGGGCCAACCATAACGGTAGTAATGGATGATTTAAGTTTTCAAAAAATTATAAAAAATACTAGCGAAGAGATTTTTTTAAATTTTTTTTGCAGTCACTATTTAAATTGTTTGAAGAAACTTTTTGCATCAAAACATTTTTTGTTTGACCCCCAGGAAAAAAGTTAAAAAATTTGACTTTTAGAAAAACTTAAAATTATCGATGGGTATTTAATGGGTTAAGGCAATTTTGGTATTATTTGAAAGGAATTCAAAAGACCTTTCCATTGATACCAAACTTTACATAAAGTAAGTTCAAATTACGAGTAGATTTAACTTTATGTGTTGTGTAAATACTTTTGACCACCCCTATAAGTGCCTAAAAGCGTGCAATGAAGTAAGAAAAATCGTGCTTACGCTACTTTCATGCACAGTTTGATTTGATTTGTGCACAGATGTGCTTGTTTTTTTCTGAGTGTTGTTACATTACTCACTCTCTCCAAGTGAATGATTTTTGATAATATGTCACAAAATGCATAACAAATTCATAACACCCTTAGGCAGAGTATAACAACTAACCACAACAACGGAACAGGAGCCTCAACACTGTGTCCTAATTTAGTTTCATTGCGAGCATTATTTTTATTTTTGCACACTGCCTGAAATTGCCTACTTACAAATTCAATTTCCACAATGATTGCAATCACTATAGCGAAAAAAAGGGGAGCACATATGTCAGCTAAACTATGAGGATGGGACAAGGGAAGGGGAGTGGAGTGTAGAGCCTCAACAAGTTGTAGATAAGGGCAACATACGTGCAACATTTACCGTTTTCTTACGTGACGCTGCCAGGCAAATGATGCGCGGATGTCTCATCCTATCAGTTGAAAGCTCAGGAATTCCTACTACTGCTCGTAGTTGGCATCTGGATGGCAACTATTGGATGTGCTCTTTCTAGCTGTACTAGTATACAAAACGTGCCAACATTTAGCTCAAGTTTCGTTTCGCTTGGCGCCTTCAACACGCAGCAATGTAGTCTCTAACCCCTCCTCTCTCCACCCCTCCCACACCCCGCTCTCAACGCCTTTTCTCATCCACATTCTGTGCTGTCAAGTTGGCCCAAATTAATGTTCATTAGTCACGTCGCGGGTGTAATCAATTTATAATGTGACAGAGACCGGCTGCGGTTGATGTTAGTTATGCTGCCAAACTGCCAAGAGAACAGTTAATAACTTTGTATATATAGTATATATAGGAAACGGGTTGTGAACTCAATATTCTTCAACTATACAACTTTTATGAATTTGGAAATATCACAGAAATCAAAGTGTCTAATTAACTGCCTTTCAATATTTTATACGATGTTCAAAGAAATAAGATACGAGAATTAAATTTAATAAACAAATAAACTTAAGGTATAATTAGGTGTACAACTATGTTAAGTCACCGCTGCTTTTTTACATGAACATTAGATTTATTGTGGAAAAATGGTTACAAATGAATTATTCAAAGTATTGTCCATCGTAGAAAAAATTTAAATACGACGCGTCGTTGGAAAGTGAAAAGTAACACCTTTCTAACGGTATATTACACTAAAATCTCAGATAAATATTGAGAAGCTACATACACTATGGTCTGGTATGGTCTGAAAAATGCTTCCCAGGATCTGCTGTGTACCTAATCTATTGCAATATATTATCTAGAGATCCTCCGAAATACTCTTCAGCCATTTGCTGAAGAGGAAATGTCTTTACTCCCACTTTAAAACAAGGTAACGACCCGAAGCACCCTTCGAATTTGGTCAGGGAATGGATTTGTCTCGAAAATATTGGCGACATGGAGTCACCTGCACATTCTTCGGACTTAATTCCCATAGAGGACCTCTGGGGAGTTCAAAAGCGGCCATTAAGTTTAGCCATTAAGTTTAGCCATCTGACAAGTCCAAAAATCAGCAGGTGCTCTCGGAACAGGTGCAATAGGCTGGTGTGGGATTCCCCAGGAATCCATGCACCCAAGATGCTCTGGAATATTAAAAACAATAGGTGCTACCACAAAACATTGAAGTTTCTTTAAAATAATAAGTAAAAAACAAAAATTTTATGTTTAATGTTTCTTGTCCCTATTTTTTCTGCCAGGGTAAATTTCGGAAATTACTGATTTTTGCTTAATTTTTCTTTTTGTATTATAGTAAGGACCAAATTTTTGTTAAATTTAAATAGAAATAGCGATTATGTGTTAGGTCTAAGCGTTAAAGTGCATTGGATCTTGCAGAGATGAGAATAATAGCAAAAAAGAAGCCAGCGGTCCCTATTATTTCTGCCGCCACTGTATTACAATAAAGGGGATCTTATAGTTTTTTTGTGACTTTACCGTACTTTGAACGTAAATTAAAAAGTAAAATTTGCATACAGAAATTTACTTTTGGTATGCAATTTTAAAAAACATTTTATTCTATTAAAATCGAGTAATATTAAACTGAGTTTTTCAACTTTTAAGAAAACAAGTCATAGAAAAATACTCCGTTTTGTTAACACCGCAACAACAACTACGTACAAATGAAAAATGGAGAGAGGGGGAAATGGGGCAATAATGGCGCGAATATCAACAATTTGATCAATTTTGTTTCAGAAAATCTATTACAGCTTTGCTTATAATTGTCCGATTTTAGAAAATAGACACACGTTTTACTCGTAAAAATGTGTTCTTTTTAAATCAAAATAGAAGTCTAAGGGAAAATTCTCTAATAAGTCATGTAAGGCACGTTTAAGTACAAAATGAAATCACAAAATCAGAGACAAGTTCACACAGTCAAAACTGAAAGACGCCAAACAAAATCACGAATGTGATGATTGAAAACAGCGGTTACTAATTTGTATACCTAATAAAATTAAAAAAAAAATTTAATATTAAAAAAGTGTACATTTAAAGCAACCGCAGAAGATCTTAATCAAAATTTAAAATATATTATACACATGAAATATTTAAAATTGTACTTAATTTATTATTCATTTCGTATAAATATTATAAATCATCATCTACGATATCAACAGACTAAAAATTTATTCATTCGTGTAATTCCAAAGTTCCCAGTTTCAGCCGCAACTGTTCATATATCGTGTACATCATAATCGTTGCTGGGACCTTTCGTACAAGGGTAGGAACCAAACCCCGATAGGGACCCCAAAATCCAAAGCGCATCATAAATTTAACGGCATTGAACATGGTCGGAAATTGTTCAGGTCGGGCATTCATCATTAATGTTTTCAGTACATCGAAGGGTTGTGTGATGATTGAATCGATGATCGCGGAGATAACGGAGCTCGTAAAATGCAATCTGACATCATCATTCATACTGAAGCGATTGTGAAGTTCGCCTTTGACCTGTTTTAAAATAAAGATTGAAGAGAGGGAGAGACAGAGAGAGAGATATTGATCTTAATTAAACCTGATCGTAAACTGCAATTTGACCAATTGTCCCAATGGCTGCTTTAAGGACGGAGGCATAGCCGCCATTGTACAATGCCTTCCAGCCCTCTTCCCTGGGAATGCGTATCATGGCATCCGACAAACACCTATATCTAAATTCATACGACGATCTTAAAGAGACCCTAATTGGAAAATGTGATAAATGTGATTTAATTACTTGCGCCCCTCGTGATCAGCATTCTTCATGTCGGTCTGCATGCGAATATTAATGACATCCAATGGTATGGCAATAACAGATCCCATAGTGCCCGCAATACTGGCCCAAAGCACTTTAACCATTAGACTATTTTCCATCAAATCCATTGTCTTGCCTACCTCATACAGTGTGAACCGCAGACTTGTCGAGCACATCTGTCGCATAGCTGCCGCTGCGAAGCCATCATAGAATCCAATATATCCTGTAAAAATACCTAAGTTTTTTAGATCTTTTCAGCCACAGAATTGACTATAGAATACCCGTTACTTATTTAAATAAATCTAAAATATTTTAATTGCATACTTTTAGGCATTAACATTGCTTAAAAACTTAGATCAGCCATTACCACCTTTCTGTTTGTCCGATCTTGTTGCGATTCAGTAGGATGATAAATAATTATAATAGTTAACAATGATTGCACCAAAAAAGGAATATCTTTAAAAATGCCTGTGGTAGCTTTTTGCGATTTGCTGAGGCCAAAAAGGGAGTAGCGAAAATTTGAGACAAACTTGATCTGCGTGGGGCCTAAAGAAGTCTGTGTGCCAAATTTGGTTGACTTAGCTCTTATAGTCTTTGAGATCTAGAATCTAAAACGGACGGACGGACAGATGGACATGGATATATCGACTCGGCTGATGATGCTGATCAAGAATATATGTAGGATGTTTTATTATATCCAATTAGTTTAAATATGAGTGTGTGTGCGTAGGTTAGGGTGAATTGAATTAACAAGAGACAGCTTTGAGGCAGCAGCAAATAAAACTTAATGAACAGCAACCGATGAACAACAGCAACTTGACCGATATCTTTCGCGACGTACAGCTTACAACTTTTAGCTTGCACTCGGAACTTATATCCTCTCAACTTTACCTATTCTCCACGACGACTTTATTTAACAACTTTTCGGCTTCACGGCTTTTCTCTGAATGTCTTCTTGTATCGATTCCTCAGTATCGATACCTCCTCTCGATCGGCTTGCCACCTAGTTCTACTGCTGATTGTATGCTGGGCGTTGCCATTTAGTTGCAACACAACTCTTTGTTACATATACATATATACCTTATAGGGTCGGAGATGCTTCTAACTCCCTGATACATACATTGCAACGAATACAATATACCCTTTTACTTATTTTTCAAGAAACGGGTATAAATTTTGTGAGACCAAATCACAAGAAATAAAAAATATGTTTATTTCAAAAACATTAGATTAAGACATTGATATTTTGTTCTGAATTCCAAGATATATTATATTATATCTACTTAGGTTGCAGTTGTGCATCGCGGCCATAAAAATATTGAATTTTGATTACGATTTGCAATCGAACTCACCTCGTAATTTGATCACCTTTCGTGCTGTGTTTAACATGCCCTTCTTTCGCTTTTGGATTTGCATATGGGTCTTGATCAAGTCGAAGGGCGCCACAACGCAGGCCACTGAGGTGGATGCCACACCACCAAACCACCAGCGTGGCCGCCGCGAGTCCCGATCGTCAAGCTGAGCCAGTACCTTTTGCTATAGGTATCCCTTTGGTTCCTGTAACACATTCCTCCAATGAGGCAAAAAATTTACTCTGTATATTATTCACAACTAATTTTTTACAACGAATTCAAAGAATTCGTATTTATAAATTCCCAATCTACATGCCTGCTTTGTCTAATCTGTGCTTTATAAAGGTTTTTCTTTTAAATAAGTGCACTAGTTATAAAGTACAAAAAACAATTGTTTACCTTAAATTTCTATGATAAATACTTATCAGGGACCGTAATCATTAGTTTTATTATAAAAATTACATAGTAATGATTATTTAAAGATTTTTAAGGATTTTCTTCTATGATAATGATTAAATTTGAGGGAAAAAAATAAAACTCACAAGTAATCATTATTTGAGATTTTTATTTTTTCGTTCAAAATAAAACTCACTTTTAAAATAGATCATTTTAAAGATTTGTTTTTGTGTTTTATGGGTCCTCTGGGTTTCTTTTAAAGGGATATGCAAAAATACTTTGTGAAAATCCCACACAATAGCCATGAATTTAACGTGAGTTTTATTTTGAGCGAAAAAAATAAAAATCATAAATAATGATTATTTGTGAGTTTTATTTTTTCGCTCAAATTTAATCATTATCATTATTTTTTTTGTATATGTATTCTAGTCATTGATTTTTTGATGTGAAAAAATTTCAATAATCAATATTTTCAGTCCCTGATACTTATCGTTTAAATTATAATTTTTTTCTTTTTAGATTTTAGATTTATTACAATGTGCTTGGAATTTCTCAGTTGTAAAGCGGTAACTAAATTGTTTAGCTAACTGATACTTAAATTGTTTATGTTTTAATGAATTTTATTATTTAATAAACCTTTATTAACATTTGATGATGATAAAATCACATATTTTACATAAAAGATACTCGGGTCTGTTCCGAATTCCGAAGACGAGTCGATTTGCCAAAAAACGCGTTGATTGCTGTTCCGAATTCCGAAAATTGACAATAATTGTCGATCTCAAAACATGTGCTGTTGAGTCACGGGATTTAAAATTAAATGCCATTTAAATCTTTAAAATGAATACCTATATTTATAAACTGAAAATTATAGTAATGTTGAACATTTTCAGAATCGATTAACATCACTATTTCAAGTTTAAGCAGATGAAGTATTTTTTAAAAGAATTTTATTTTAGAAAAAACAAAAACGAGCTGTTCTGAACTCTAGTTTAATTTTTGTTATCTCGCAATCAAAAGCTGCTGGAGTTGCTTCAATTGAATAACAAAATTCGATAAAATAAGTTTTAGTCTAATTAACCTTCTATCTGCTATAATCAACCTGAAATATTTATAACCAATTTTCGAAACGTTTTCGAAAGCGAGCTTGAAAAGTAAAAACAAGCCCATTTTGATCGGAATTGGGAACAGCAAAAGTAAAACGATCATTTTCGTATCTGATCAAGAACATATATACTTTATAGGGTCGAAGATGCTTCCTTCTCCCTGTTACATACATTGCAACGAATACAATATACCCTTTTACTGAACGGGTATAACTTGGAGAGCATGTGGAAATATCTTCAACTAACAAAATTCGTCAGAATTATTTAACCAACAGCATTCTTGGAGCTTGCTTTGACTTCAAATTCAAGCATGTGAGTTGAGGTTTCAAGTCTTCACATCAGGTTGCTTTAAGTTTATTTAACGCATCTGAAGCTTATGATAAATGCGTAAAGGGAAGAAAGGTGGTCAAACGGATGGAGGATGCAGGGGGCGTGCCTTTGTTAAACTGATGTCAATTATCTGTGCATACTTTGTGGCATGACACATATGTTATAGCGAGAATTGTAACGGAAGCAGAAGCAGCAGCAGAAGTTGTAGAAGAAAATCCCTTTTGCCAACACAAGCGGCACAGGCAGTAATTAAGAGACACTCAACGGGATGGAGAGTAGGGGAGTAAAGGGCAAGTGGTAGCAGCTCCCAGTCCAATGGATATGCCTGCGGCCAATGGCAATGGGAAAACAATGATGGGCAGACATGCTGCCTCTCAAAAGCCTGACCCAATTAGCAGACTCGCTGGATGGTTTCTTCTGGCTTTAGTGTCTGATGCTGCCATCGATGGTGTTGGTGATGATGGTGACGATGATGATGACGCTTAGCACTAGTTGGATGCCACGTTTTGTAGCCACGTTAATTAAATTATCACGTGTCAATTAATGCGGCTTCCAGGGCAACAGGGAGCACTAAAAGACTCGCTACACACACGGTGCGTATGAGTGATTTTAATGCCGTTGCTGTCAGCGATTTTTGTTGCCGTTGTTGCAGCTGCTGCTGCTGCACTGTCTGCCAACTATCAACTGTCATAATTTTTGCCACTGCCTCTTGGCAACTTTACTGAATTTATTTTCCACTCGGCAACCAAAAAATGTCGCTCAAAATTTCGTTTGAGTCTGCGTCAAAGTTGCCGCTTGTGGCATTGTATTGGATGGCGTGCTGCCATGTTGCTACTGCTGCTGCCAACTAAAAACTGTCGCTTGTGTATGCTACATACATACATACATACATACATCTACTCTCTTGGGACGACAACTCTCGTTTAAAGTTTTTCAATTAAACGCTTAAATTCAGCCCAGGTTTAATTAAACTCCGCCCACGGCCAAGACGCGAACTGCCACCGATAGCCTAGAATTTTGTTTAGATTTATGCTCAATTTGATTGGCAAAATGCCTGAGGCCCCTAAGGCACCAAATCATTTTGTGTGTGCTTTTGGTTAATTAAGGAAAACCTCGAGTTGACACGATTTAAAAGCCAAAGAAGGCAAACCCGAAAATGGAAATGAGGCAACTCAAAGTTTTAGCGAATAATCGCTAAACTTATTAAGATTACGGCTAGAACCTCTCATTAAAAAGGGTAACAATTCAAGTAACTGTTAAGATTCGTCTTAAGGTTGCCTTTGCTTAATTTCATAATGATTTAATATATTATTAAAGTTTGGTTTTGTTATGAAAATGAGCAGAAATTCTTATAATACTTTAAGAAAGAGTCTGAAGCAAACATAAGGTTGTATAATTTACCATAAAATGGTAAGAACAAAATTAAATTAAATACATTTTGTATACATTTTACATATCGTACTTCTACCTAGGTTAGGTTAGGTTAGGGCGGGTGTCTTGAAGACGCACTTGGGCCCAGATGGGCCCATTGTGATCCCGCGGATCTAGGATCCTTTCCGCCTACACGGGAATCAGCCTTGACTTAGAAAGGAGTCCAGTTCGATGACTGAACGAATTGAGCAATTTTGCGTGGTGGTATGTCGGCTAGGTCGGCCTAGGCCGTCTAGGAAGGGTTTACCCAGGGTGCGGAGTCTTCTGCTCATTAGAGCTGGGCAGGAGCAGAAGAAGTGCTCCGGGGATCTTTTTTTTAAAATATAAGAACAGCATATATTCAAAAAATGATTCGTTACATATGTAAATTTACTCTCAAAATATCTGTCAAGAGTTCTCTTTGAGACTCCTAACGCAAATAAATCGCATAACATTTTCCAGCCTTTCTCGCTGCATTATTTCATAAAATTAACAAAAATCCTATTAGTTTAAAAAGCCGTCAATTTGGCACTCGCATCGATAGTCAAAGCGTTGAATTCCAAAGTACATTTTTTTATTAAATACTTTGTGCAATAAAAATCGTCTAAAAACATATTTCACGCCTAACAAGATTAACAGCCAGACAGAAAGACCAAGGATTCAAGTGTTGTTGTTGTTGTTGTTCTTTACCTGTTGTTTTCCGTAAAAGGATAAGCCACAAAACCGCAAAATTTGTGTTGCATTTGCTAGTTTGGCAACATTTCAAGCACTTAGATATATACAGACATATCATTATATATATGTATATTTATATATTGTATCTATAGCGTAGTCTCAATTTTAATAGCACACTTTTGGGCGCTGCGCCAACCACCTGTTCGTCTGCAGGAAGGAAGGAAGAAGGGGGAAAGAGGGCAGGCACAGGACATACATTTTCGAAAATGTGTCTCAGGTGTGAAACATCAACGACACGTTATTGTCGCCATTGCAGTTGTCCATAATGGTCTCCCCATAAGCCTCGACAATGGCGTGGAACACAGGCACACAGACAGAGATAGAGACAGGGAAAAAGAAAGAGAAGGAGAGAGACACACCATCGGATACGACTGGGCCCCACAGGACAATTGTCCTGCCTTGGCCAGCACATGCATAAACATTAACAAGCGCTTTTTATCGCCATCGCAACATGCGGCACTTGCAATTCTTTTTTCTTTTATTTTCGGTTTTTGTTTTTTGTTTTTCTACTTTACTACTTTTACTTCTATTTATTTTGTTATTTGCCAGGCTCGATTTTAATTTCACTTGAGTTTTTACGGTCGTAATTATGTGCAACGAAAATGTTTAGCGCCGAAAATTATGCGGCAATAACTTTAACAGTCAACGAAGCACTTCAAAAACATTGAAAATATTTCCACACACACACACACACATCAAACAAGCCACGCCCCCTTACACAGACACACCGCGCTGATCCTTTAAGCAGGCATTGCGTATACTCGATTTTTATTGTTTGTCATTTGTTTTGGTTACTTTTTATACCCTGTACCATGTTCTCGAGTGTCAAGGGTATAATAACTTTGTGGTTATATTTGTAACAGTCATAATCAAACAACTAACGTATGTATTTTAATTTAATTACTTGAATTAAGTTACATTTTATTTGCTTAAGCTATAAATAAAAGAAAACTAGAGCAAATTCAAATTAAAAGTACATTTCAGCCCAAGAAGTAGTCTAACAATAAAGGTAAAAGAGATAATATTTTTAAATATTTTTTTAAAATATGCAAGTATATTTATATATAATTTGAGAAAATGAAATTTAGCTAGACTATAAAAAGCTCATGCTAAATCAATCTAGAAATAATATCATGACCAAAAAAAGTGCAGAAAAACTGATCAATCTTGATTGCTGAAAAAATGAATACTCAATTTGCAATAAAGTCAATACTTTGAATATACTCTTCCCTGTTGATTTAAAACTGGCGCTTGTTTCGTCTATATTTTTCCTTTCACAGGGTATAACAAAGTCTGTCATATATGTATATTATTTGAAGTTGTAGCCAACTCCCCAGTTAGCAGTAAAATTCAGAGACAACAAATATGAAGAAGAAAAGCCGTGCATTACATACTGGCTGCTGCTCGGGGATTGTAGCTGGAATTGTAGCTGAAATTGGGCTGACATTGCAGCACAAAATCTCAGCATTCGTTTTACCCACTTAGACGAAATTAGCTTCGATTCGCCTTTGCTGTCTGTCTCTCTGTCTGTCGTATGTTTATGTTGACTGAATTGGGTGTCTTTTATTTGCGGTTCAGCGATTGTGTATTTTATGGTTATACTCGTATCATAAGATTTTCATAGCATTTATACTTTTGTGGCAAAAGGTGGGCTCAAATTGAAGCTGCCATTCAATTGGTTTATTTTCCAAAAGGATAAACGTGTAAATTGTGCAGATTTTGGCTGTGGAAATGTGATTTATATTTAAGTAAAATTCAAAAAGGTATATTTTAAGCATGGAAATTCCGAAATATATTGAATTATTTATTTCATCACTTTGATTCATAATTAAAAACACAATTTTTTGGTGCTGAGATAGTGAAAGTTTTCTTAAAAAAGTCTTTAATATGCTATGACAGAAGCGTATATTTTAGACGGAGAGCATGTATTAAAATTAAATTAAAAGTTTGAACGTGTGTGTATTGTGTTTCGCATCTAATGCCTTTGACAGAGAGAAAGTTATCCACTTTGTGGCAACGAGCAAAGTTTCTACAAATGCAAACTTTAAAAATGCATACAGCTTAAGAGCTGCATATCAGATTTTTTCAAAAAAAAAAACAAGAAGGAAAAAAAATGCAAAAGGGGGTAAAATTGTCGACAGGAATTTGAGTAAAGCTCAAAAATCCTTGGCCGGAATTTAATAAACAAAAACCCAAAATGGCCATAAGGCAAACTAACACACACACACATCCAAAAATACTTACGTGTTACAGCCCAGTTGAGAGTATTCTGTTGAATGCTTGCAATTGCTCAAATCATGAGATGGAAAAATTGAATCCGACTGCATAAACATTTGTGCCCCTCGAGTATATTTCGAATCGTAGCCGAACAGGGCCATCTTATCAAATGGATGGTCAAATCCAACTTATGGCAATTTCATCTATAATAGGAACAGCAAAGGAGAGAGAGAGAGAAGAGAGGGGGGACAAGGGGCTTTCTAAGCCGTTAAGCTCTCAAGGGCCATCAAAATAGTCGCTTCGGTTACTTTGAATCTCCTTTTTTGACTCTATCAATAAACCAAAAGCAATTGACTTTTGTTCTTTCGACTGGGAACTTAATATTCATGATTTATTTGTCTTTCATGCTTTTATAGCGAACTGTAATAACATTTTAAATACATTTAATACTCGTAAATGTTCAACCTGCCGTTGCCATCACTTTGTTATTTTATTCGCTGTCAACGTTCCTTAAATAATTTATCATTAATCATTTTCGCGACCAGGACATGACCAGGACACTCAGCTATTTTTTTTTTCTGCATTCTTTTTTTTTTTGTATTTTATTTTGACATAATTCTTCTATTTTGTTGCTGGTTTTTGTCACTTTTCGCAGTTGGCCTTTAATGCATTTTAAATCGTGTACATTGACCAATTGTCAAGATATGAATTAACGAACGCCTCTTTGATTTATGAATCCTGTCTGCCACTTTAACAGATTCTTTTTATTTAAGCTTTCATTTGTTGTTTGACCTTTATATTATTTTTCTATTCAGCCTATAGGAAATTCATTATATCAACTCAAACTACATTAATCAAAAGAGCCAAGAGAGATAAAAACAAGAGGTTTCATTTTGATTTTTTATTTTCTATTTTTATTTTCCACTGTTATGTTTTCCAACTAAACTATAACTATGTAAAATTAAAATATGTACATGTATGTATATTAATATATAAATAACCATTTATTTTTATTTTATTTATTATTTACGATTAGTTTCAAGTGCTCTCCACTCACTATTAAAGATTCTATATTATCACGTTTAGCTAGTCTAACCAACTAACTATTCATTAATAACTTTTTGGTCTGATTGGATTTTCCCAATCCTCGTAACAAATCATTTTACTTTTATTTATTTTGTAATTTAAAAATATATTTGTATACATATATTTTAACCTTTATATTAATGTTAAATTAATTGTTGTATCGGCTGCTTTTAGCCTGACAATAAATAAATAAATAATTGAATAAAATAATGCATTTTTTGATGCAAGAAGTGCCTTGCCTCACATTAAACTGGTGCAAATTCTGTCAATGAGTTATTGCATACCCTGTAATTCCTTATGTAACACCCAGCCTAAAGGATACAAAGCTAATTAACACAGCATTTGAATGCCCATGGCTATCATCAATTTGTTTTTGTTTCTGTTTTTTTTTTTGTTGGCTAAGAGTTTGTCTAATTTGCAAAAGACACCTGCCGACAGATAAATTATCCCTTGTGTCTGCCCCTAAATGGGAGTTGGCTTGTGTCTCCCACATTACATACAAGGCGAATCTCCAGTTAAGCAATTAAAAATCCTTTTGCGTAACATAAAAATACCATTAAATCTAGGCCGATTATCCTTTTGGGCTTTGTTCGGTCAGTCAGACAGACCATGTTTGTACGTGTATGTAAGGCGTGTGTGTGTGTGTGTGTGTGTAACGCACACTAATGCGAGCACATACACATAAATGTTAGGATAAAGACTAGGACTCTGGCCACTAATACACCCCGAGTGCTTGCCCAACCAAATGGACATATTTGAGTTGTGTCCACTACGAGTCAGTGTTGTTGTTCTTGTTGCTGTTGCTGTTGTTTTTGTCATTTTGCTGGCCAATTGCATTTTTTACATAGCTCTGTGGCTCCTCCTTATGGCCATAATGATTATTTTGGAGGATTATTTCTTCGTACTTTTCTCAGTATGTGTCTAGCTTATGTTTATTGGCAATGTTAATACTTATTTGTTTTCTTGCCATTGTTTATTTGCTGTATTATTACACACACACACACACACACATGTGTGCACATTCATTTAGTTTTCTTCTTTTGGGCCAAAAGAATTAAAGCCCTTGTAACTATTTGCTCAGCAGTTGTTTGGCTTTAAGCTAAAGACCCAGCCCAAGAATTGAAGAAACTCGACTCTGATCATATTTAAATGTGTCCAAACATTTTTGTTTGAGATCCCACAAAAAACAAAATGCGCGACACCTACGGAAATTAATTTCCAACAACAAAATGCATATTTTCCTTGTTATTTGTTTAACTATAACAGCTAACTATAACTGTAACTAAGAACAGCTGTTCAGTTTTTCAGTACTAGAGTTTTATCGTTTCATTCCGAAAAAGTTTTTTAATTTTCTATAATATTTACACAATTACAATAAATATTCTATAATCTGCATAAAATTCTGCGATAAGATTAAATTTCTTCATTATTTAAATATAAACAATTTATTAATAATATACTATATTATTATTTTTTTAAATTCAACTTTAAAAGTACTTAACCAAAACAAATATCGATTGCTTATAATATGCGCAACACTATCCAATCGACCAATCGATCCATTGGTAAAAATCGATCAGTCTTAAGGTATCGCCTCTTATACCAAAATTTACTTATCGATGTTCTTTACCTTTATCACCTCTTTACTACTATCACTATTATCACCTTTGTGATATTTTGTGCACCTCTTGTGCAATTGATATTAAAAAATTAAAATAAAAATGGACTGGCAAATCGGTTTTACGAAGATCGCGGAACGTGGTGATTGTCTACTGCGTTCCCAGAAATGGACGGATTGCCGCTTTTTGGTGGGGAAGTCGCCAGATCAACGCCTAATTGCTGCTCACAAGCAGATTCTGGCAATGATTCTTTGAGACAATGTTCTTTGGCAGTCTTCCGGATCAGACGGATCCAATAATTGTAGATGACATGCATCCGGATGTATTTGAAGCAATTCTCGAATACATATACACAGACCGCATTACAATAGGATCCGATTGGCAATCGGCAAGACAACTAGTCTATGGGGCTAAGAAATACATGTTGCCTCATGTGGTGAGTCATTGCGTGCAGTATCTGATTAAAGAAATGAATCCGAAGAACGTGTTGCATATTTATGAGTGTGCCAAATTGTTCGACGAGCCCGTTTTGATGCAGAACGCAATGGATTTTATGCACAACAATACGCGTCAAGTTCTCTCTAATTCAAGCATCCTAAAAATTAAGGCAGAGACATTGATGGACGTGCTGGATCAAGATCGACTTAATATCTCTGAGCTGGAACTCTTCAACTTCCTGCTTAAGCTTGCCAGTGAACAAGGAATTCTCAACGAGAATGGCAATGATAAAGTTTATCCCACAACTAGTACGGAGCACAAGAACAACGTTTTACCAACTGATTGTCCGATCCGAGAGGCCGTGAAGAAGATACGCTTTCTTATCATGACACCCAAAGAGTTCGCCGAGGGTCCTGCCCGCTCAAAGTTGCTGACGCAGGTAGAGTCATTGGCCATACTCATCAAGCTCAACAGTAACACGTTAAATGACTGCAACATGCCCGAGGGATTCAGTGTCTCGCGCAGCGCTCGGAACTCTTCCCAATTTTTAGAGTATCGTCAAGATAGACGCTGCATGAAAATCACTATCCCGCGACAATCCCGACATACACTTACTTTAGGGGACCTTAGGGCCCAATGGGGGGAAAGAAAGTGAAGAAACGAGTAAAGATCTTAAAATTATATAAAAATCCGAAGCTGATGAGATATCCTTGAACCAGCATCCATGTAACCATAAGCGGGATGACGCTGGATTTCTAAATGTTACTTGCAAATTTTAATTGCTTTTTTGTTTTCATTTATGTAAATATTTTTATTTATTATTTACCTAAAACTACAAAAAAAAAAAAAATTAAATAAAATTTCAATTTAAATAATCAGGCTTGTTCCGATTTTCAGTTTCGATAATATTTTTCGGATTGAATTCACTTGACATTGAGCTAGTAAATTTGAAATCGGATAGAATAAATCGATGATTTTGGCATGCTTAGAAAAATAATCAAAATGAAGTCAACATAATGTTGCATCATCAGGAAAATATAAAATTATTTACTTGATCTTTAAATTATTTTTAATTCATCATACCCCAAATTTGAAGAGCCTCTAACCTAAAATTTTTGTCGGATTCGCTCGACCTGTTTTTATTTCCTCAAGTATGTATTTGTGAAAGTAACTGGCAAATTTATTATGACAGTCCTTGTGTGTGAAGAAATTAGTAAATATATTGGTACATATTTTAAGCAACAATTTAATTATTTTTCAGTATTGCGTAGAGTTAATGCAAGTTTGGACAAAACAGTTTGAAGTTCAATGCAAAGAACACATATTCGGGTCTATTTCGAATTCCGAAAACGAGTCGAATTGCCACAAAAAGAGTTGATTGCTGTTCCGAACTCCGAAAATCGACAATAATTGTCGTTTTCAAAACGTGTACTGTAGAGTCACCGGATTTAAAAGTAAATTCCATTTAAATCATTAAAATAAATACCTAAAATTATAAACTGAAAATTATAATAATGTTGAACATTTTTAGAATCGTTTACCATCTATAAAATATTGCATGAAAAACAAAACCGAGCTGTTCGGAATTCCACTTCAATTTTTTTTATCCATACAACTCTCGCAGTTGAAAGCTGCTGGAGTTGCCTCAATAAAATAACAAAATTCGAACAACGAAGATTTAGTTTAATTTAGCTTTTATCTGCTATATTCAACCTGAAACATTTAAAACGAATTTTCGCAACGTTTACGAAACCGAGCTCGAAAAATAAAAACAAGTCCATTTCGATCGGAATTGAGAACAGCAAATAGTAAAACGTACGTTTCGTTTTTACTTTTTGAAAACGTTCGGAATTCGGAACAGTTCTGACTATTTTTGTAAACAAATACTATGCAATTGACAACTCTGCAAAAATATATTTTCAAAACTGAAATCAACCCTCACTTTCAAAAATACAAAAGTTATAACGAAAGTAGGTTTTATCTTTGAAAAATGTTTCCACTTATGAATCATAAGTTATGATTAAATAAATATTTGATGAATAAATACACATTTTGACAGGCAGAAATTCTTTTGACGCCAATGTCTGTTTCGCTCAGAACATTTTTCAAGCGAAAACCAGAACAGGCCTGATTATATTAAACCACTTTATAAAAATTATAAAATCTTCAAACCGACTTTATTGTTTTACTCAGTGTAAAAGATAATAAGCAGTAAATCTTATCGTACACAGCTAAGAAAAATACTGGCGAATAAGAAATTTAGCCACCTATTAAATAATGTAACAATATATAGGGAAAATATAAGTTAAGCTCACTAAAATCGCTTTAAGCGTAACCCCGCCTAAAGGCAGGGCTGGGCATTCCCGCCAAAATTTTTGTCAGTATTTGCCAGGGATGAAAAATTTGTTGAAGCCAATTTTCGTGGCGACTGCGCTGCCGCTCATGTACACTCACGTACGACACACTGCTACGATTTGCTTCTGTTAACGTCGCTGTTATTCCGCTGTTTGGCGAACAAAAATGCACACTAACGCAATGCAAACATATGACTGTGTTGGTGCCGACCACTGCATTAGAGGGTTAAGCGTAGTACGCTCTAGCCGAAAATACGTTTGCAAGGCCAAAACTCCTTATAAAAAAAGGGTTGCAAACATGCTCGAAATTATTTTGTAAGGCCATTTCTAAACCCATGTACGATTTACCTAAATATGGGCAGCTCAGAAAGTTTCCGGGGGTCTTACAGCACTGTTTGGTAAACAGATGGCATCTTTTTTTACCTTTCAAAACACCGATTAAATCATTGTTTCGACTAGTCGAAATCTTTTTGAACAGAAATGGCGACCAACAAGCAGCAAAATAAAAGCCGAATTGAGCTCTTTGAACTGATTGAAGAGGTGCAACAGAGGCCAATATTGTGAAATTTGACCGACAAAATACATGTTGATGGGATTTTTATAAATAATAATACTTAATTTAACAATTAGGGTATTAGTCACTGCTACTGCTTTTATCCTATCCAATTGATCAATTTTCTCTTTTTCGTTGTTATCAATGTTATGTATTTATTTGTTGTGCACAGCTGATTATTCGAATCTGGCCTGTTTTAACGGTCAAAGTTGACAACGCTGCAGCTGTTCTATGTGTTAAGAACATAGCTATGTTTACAAAATTTCTTACTTTACTAATAATTTGTAAGAATTACATACTCCTGTCTTATGTACTACTACAATAATATATGGGCTAATCCTGAGTTGCGGACGTTACATTTGCACGCATATTTTCATGTTTAAACTGATACAGCTTCCGTTCAGATTGGTTAATTTTAATGAAACTTTCTGGAAAATGCATTTCATTGAGAGTAATCTTAAACCTATTTTAAGATAAAAGTCTTACTGTTTTTGAAAACAAATTAGGCTTGCTGAAAGTTCCGTTGCGGCCGTTACAAAGAATGGAAAACGATTTGAGGTTAACGTGCACGTTAACGTGAGGTTTTTACACACACACTTTTGTTCAAATTATTAATATATATTAAATATCTTTCCGATATAGTTTTCATCTTAAATAAAAGAAAATGAAACAAAGTTTAAGATGAACTAAGCGCTAAACACTCAGACGACCGTTCTGCCCACTTTTTTGGACATTGAAAATACCCTTTTTTTTACAAGAATTTTTGAAATAATGGGGCAAAAAGAGGAATAAATTGATTAGGCTCGGCCATGAACAACCAAACCACCGTAAAACCCTTATGATTTTGAAATTCGAAGCCTGAAAATGTATTCTATGATTCCAAAAAACAACTATTATTAAAAAACATGCAGTTTTTTCACAACTTTCGATTTTTGCCCTTGGTTTAAAAATTTTCGGATTAGCCCATATACAAGATTCTGTGATAAGATTAAATTTCTTCATTATATAAGTATTAACCAGGGATTAAAACTGAAACGAATATCGGTTTCAGTTACGGTTTCGGTTATGTTCGCATTTAGGTTTTCGGTTATCGGCTACGGAAAATCTTGGAATAAATAATTTTATGTAAATTCAGATATTTTACTTACATTCGTATGTATGTAAATAGAAATAAATATAATGGGTATTTCAACAGTCGCATATTTGTGTCGGCATAAGAATGTGTGCCTGTAAGATTTCGACTGTTTGCTGTCTCACTCGCACTTGCACTCGACAAAACGCACAGAAGTAAGCGCCGATCGTCACCACGAAAAAAGGAGGAGAAAATTGAAACTTCGTTACTCTTTGCATGCAAATGTGTGTATGTAACATGTACGTACATGTGATGAACTGAGCAAGCTTGTATTGTTATTGTAACAAATTTTGCTCATTTGGCCTTGAGAACATTTGACCAGTGCTGCCAGAGTCGCTTTTTTCCCGTCAAATCTGGCTGTTTTCAAAGGCCATTTGCTAGAAAAATTTGCAAACAGCGGGCAGCGGTAATTCTGGCTTTTTTGTTTGTTGAAATGCATTTTTTCAGATTTTTTTGTAAATGCCTAAATGTAGGGAAAAATAAAACCCAATATAAAAAAATTCGCTTCGTGAAATGGCAAAATTATAACAGCACTACAAAATTTTGGATTGGAGTCAATTCCTATAAGGATTCTGGGGGCAACAATACTTTTGCAGAGTTGGCTAAGGTTGCCATTGATTTATTATCGTTGCCTTGGTCAAACGAGAAGGTGGAGCGCAATATTTAGCCAAGTCAATCTTGTGAAATCAAAACTGCGAAATAAACTACACTTGAGTACACTTAACAGTGTACTTTATATAAGGTAATTGGTTTATTTGTTTGCTACTTATTACGAAAGTAATGTATTTTATTATGAATTTTCAATTTACAAATATGGCTTGCGCAGGCTCGACCAGTGCTGCCACACATATAAGCTTCCCAATAAATTCCTGCGGATGATAAGAACAGGAGAATGAGGACAACATCGATAAAATTATTCACATCTTATGAATAAAAGATCAGCTGCTGCTCAAATGGCTCACTTTCTTTATAAACAACAGTTGTTGTGAGCTCACTCTACCCTTTTCGGGAAAAAATACAGAAATTAATCAATTGAAAACTAGCTTTTTTATGGCTTTTTTAAATAAATTTTTCAGCTTTTTTGCATCGGTCCTCCCGTCAAAAACAGCTTTTTTATTCAAACAAAAGTTGGCAACACTGCATTTGACGCGGCGCGAGAACATATGTATGTATGTACGTCTATGTTTATATGCATGTGTGTACATGCAGAAGATAGTGATGTAAAAAAACATCGATGCATCGAGCATCGATGTTTTTCCAGCGATGTTTTTCGATGTTTTCCGATGTTTTTGTAGATTTTGATTTATCGATGTTGCATGGCGATGCATCGATGTTTTGCAAAAGATCGGCCGCCGCACTTTCAATACCCTCTTTTCGCCGCTCTACCAGTGAGTTTATAGTAATTTGAGCAGTGCAATGCCTAAGTGAGCAAATTTATTAAAATTGGTCAGAGATACTATAACTGCAAGAAGGCTTACATATGTCTATTCAAAGTTCTCATCAAAAAGTCTTCTTGTAATTTGAAACTTTTAAACTGCTATTAAAGCATAGGTTTTTTTGAGACAATGAGCGTTATTGAAAAAATAAATTCTATTTTTCTTCTACAAATGGTATGGTTTTTAAAAATTAGACATACATCGATGCATCGATGTTTCGACCCGATGCATCAACCGACAGCGATGTTTCATTTTGAAAACATCGATGAGCATCGACATCGATGTTTCTACTCAAATTTACATCACTAAAGGTGGGTTCTCACTGCGTCACAAACGCTTCACAAACGCTACACAAAGCATTTCACAACGTCACATGGCAATGTGAACACTAAATGCATAGTCACAAAATTGTGAAGTCACAAAAATGTGACAATCCAATGTAAACACCACTTTCACATTCTGTTAAAAATTTTTTGCGAAGGAGGCTGACACAATTTTGATAAAAACTATGTTAACTCCTGTTAAAGTTGAAGCAGCTCAAATGAGCCCAATCCCATTGTGAAAGCACATCGAGTAAGTTGGTTTTCTTTCACATTTGTGAAAACATAAACGTCAAAGCTAATATTTTATTGTTGTTTTTCGGGCCTTTAGCATTGTTATTGATTTTTCTGAAAGACATGGATTCACAAGATGAAACCAAGCTTGCTGCTTTGGCGGTCATCGGGCTGTGGCTTTTAGAGGACGACGATGATGAACCCAAGGCAAAGCGCAGCTACTGGATCGACGAAATGAATTTGACTCGTGGAAAAGAGGGAATGTATGCAAAGGTAACGGGAGAGCTGCGAAGTCTTCCGTTCAAATTCAAAAATTATTTGCGTATGGACGGAGCAACATTCGACCAGCTCACTTTTTGGGTCACTCAACTTATCAAAAAGAAGACAACAAATTTTCGCGAACCAATTTCACCAGGCGAGACTTGCGGTGACTCTGCGGTATTTAGCTTCTGGATCAAGCATGACGAGCCTCTCATACGAGTTCAGAATGTCGATGGCCGTAATATCAGCCATTATTATTCATAAAAATTTGTTCAAAGAAATTAAATCTTTATTGGAGGACAATTGCAAAGTGACATTTCTTTGTTTTTATTCATTTTGTGGAGCTTGTTATTGTTCAATTGCGAACATTTTGTGAACATTTTGATTCCTTGTGATTTTTTGCGATGCTCTTTACATTGACTAGTAGTGTTTACATTGAGGGCTTTCACAAGGCTTTCCACAATTTTGTGAAGCAAAAATTTTGTGTTGCCAATGTAAACACTTTGACGTATTTCGCAAATCATCACAAAGCATAACAAAATGTGATATCACATTGCGAAGCAGTGAGAACCCTGCTTAACTCAAACCAAAACCAATATCGATTGCTAATAATATGTGCATCACTGAGGAATCGACTAGTTATCGATATTCTTTACCACTCACAATTGTTCTGTTCACTTCTGAGAACAATTAATAATGGATTAAGTTGGGCTTTTAGTTCAATTTGCTGAATAAGTTCAATCGTTCATTTTTCATTTTTGGTCAGTTGGTCCTGAACATCGATGTTTCTTGATTGCTTAAAATAACAAACAATTAATAATGGACTGGCAAAGAGACTTAACGCAGATCAAAGAGCGTGGCGATTATCTGCTGCGTTCCCAGAAATGGACGGATTGCCGCTTTTTGGTGGGGAAGTCGCCAGATCAACGCCTAATTGCTGCTCACAAGCAGATTCTAGCAATGGGGTCCCCCGTGTTTGAGACGATGTTCTTTGGCAGTCTTCCAGAGCAGACGGATCCCATACCCGTAACGGACATTCATCCGGATGTATTTGAAGCAATTCTCGAATACATTTACACAGACCGCACTGCAATCGGTTCCGCTAACATGGCAAGTAGACTTGCGTATGGGGCAAAGAAATACATGTTGCCACATGTGTTGATTACCAATTGCGTGGATTATCTGATTAAAGAAATTAATCAGAAGAACGTGTGGCGTATTTATGAGTTTGCCAAATGGTTTGAAGAGCCCGATCTGATTCGGAGCACCATGGATTTTATACAGAAAAATACGTATGATGTTTTCAATCATTCGAGCTGCCGAAACATTAAGGCAGAGACATTGATGGACGTGCTGGATCAAGATCGTCTTGATGTCTCTGAGCTGGAACTCTTCAACTTCCTGCTAAAGCTTGCCAGTGAACAAGTTTTTTCCACAACTAGTACGGAGCACAAGGACAGCGTTTCACCAACTGGTACTCCAATGGTCACTTCGAATGAGGATGTGGCAGCTGTGAACGATCATGTGATGAACATTGATTGCGATGCTAATGATAAAAAGAACACAGCCTACGCAGCGACAAACAAGATAGATGCTGCCATCTTGCAAGAGGCAGTGAAGAAGATACGCTTTCTTACCATGACACCCCAAGAGTTCGCCGAGGGTCCTGCCCGCTCAAAATTGCTGAAGCAGGCTGAGTCATTTGCCATACTCATCAAGCTCAACAGTCCCACATTAGATGACTGCAATATGCCCGAGGGCTTCAGTGTCTCGAGCAGCGCTCGGAACTATTCCCGATCTTCTTACAATGTTTTCAGTGTCTCGCGCAGCCAACCTGCTTTTTACTATGATGACTCTTCTTCTTCTTCTTAAATAATATATTGTATTAAATGTTGAAAGAATCAAAACATCTTCATTACTTTGAATAAAAATAAAATATTGTTACATCCGATATAATACATAATAATGATATGTTTTATTTGATAAAATTAAATACTAGTTCTTTTTTATTAGAGGTAGCTAATGTTGCGACTCGCTTTATGGTTATCTGTAAAATAACCATTATTTTCGGACGCATTACATGGGAAACCAAAATTCACATTCGATTCAATTTTCTGTATTCTTTGTCATTGCTCAAGCAACTTTATAATCCAATTTTTTCGCAGCCGGTTTTTTATAAACAGTTTCCAAAACAAAACAAAAGAAATATTCAATTTATAATAAAAAATATTAGTGTTCTTTGGAAAATTAAAAAATAATATTTTTATTAATTCTTAATTTTGCTTATGTTTATAAGACAAATAATATAAACAGATCCTGTGATAATTGATCGTAAATTGCGCATTTGCATATACTAGTATGTATGTATGTATGTAGCCATTGTTTATGCCGAACTGACGTTCAACTTAATGGTCTAGTTCGTCGTACTCTGCGGATCATTGTATGTAAATTCGCTTTGTGGTCATCTGAAATGCGAGTCTCGCTTAGCAGCCATTGCAATTGCGGCATAATTACAATTTCAGTTGGCGTTGCAGCAGTGCCATTTCCTCGTGTGTACAAATGTAGCGGCCACAATTTTCTTTGCTATTTCATTAAACTGCTCTTTGGTTTGCCAACAGCACGCCACAACCACACATACACACACACACAAACACAGGCAGCAATCTACTATGTGCCACATTTCGCTGCAGTTGCAGACAGCAAACTATTAAAGGCCACTTCAAAACGAAAACCGCAGGCGGTCCACAACGCTCCAAATCCACTCGGTCTGTCTGTCTCTCCCTTGTCTGACTACTGTATGTATGACTATCTGTCTGTCTGTCTGCCCCTCCGTCTGATTGCTTAAAATTTCAGGTACGTGCACACGGTCTACGTGTATGCCACACCTGCCCCAGTCGCTGTCGCAGTCACAGTCACAGAGCGAAAGAGAAACAATGGCGGGTGACCTACGTAATTTAATGTTTTATTTCTACACACAGTTGGCCGCGCTGGCGTATACGTAATAACAGTCGGCACACGTCGAGCACGCGATGCCAACGTGCCACAACCTTTTCTAGCCCTATGACGTTAACGTTAACGGATAGCACAAGACTCCGAACAACACAACAGAGCTGAACACGTGATCGGTTCGCACACGACGCAATTGCTTCTCATAAAAATCTTTTAAGGATTTCATATATGCACAAAGATTTCGGGAATGTAGTAAAGATTTTAAAAGAAATAAATTACAAATAAATTTGAGCAACAATAAATTTAATTATTTATTGCGTCTGACTGTCTGCAACATTACTATATATTGTGTTTTGTAGAATCGCTTGAGATCGGCACTCGTCCGCTCGAGTGCTTGTGTGCCTTTCTGGCGCCATTTAGTAAATCGGGATCAGCAATGTAATCAATTGCATTTTATTTAGATGTACTATGTATTTACCTGCAACTGTCACGAGCTCAACTCCGACATTGTGTGGCAAAAGTTTGGCAGACAAAAGTCAAAGTCCAAATTGGAGTTTAGTCGTCATCGTTGCTCGAAGTGTTTCCACACCGCCTCCCGTATACAATTAGAGTAATTAGTGCTACGTTGTTGCTATTTGTATTGTTGCTGTTGGCGTTGGTTGCTGTTGTCGTTGCTTGTTGCTGTTGTTACTGATGTTGCTGCTGGGCATACATACTCGTGGAATAACATGCAAAGCCATTTTCATGTTACACATGCATAAGTATCAAAAGCCCAAACGCCAACGCAATCAGCCGTTCATTTATTTTGTATTTTTTTTTTGTTTTTCGTATTATTTATTTTTGTTGTCGTCGCGTGTTCAAAACAGCTCCATTCTTGTTGTTGTCGTCGATGTTACCGCGGCTGCTGTCCCTGTTGTTGTTGTTGTTAATGTTGTTGCTGTCGCTTGTTATTGTTGATTTAAGTCGTGACATCAAATCAGTGCCATATCACAAGTCTTGCTCCCAATTGACCCTCGAAGGATTGGCTTATGTTATGCATTCAATTTACAAAATTCAAATACATTCCCAACCGCACAACCGGAATATATAATTAGAAGGTCCTCTTGATTTGCATACACACAATTCACATATCTCTCATCAACGTATTTCGCTTCTTTTTTTGTCATCCTTATTGATATGTGCATGTGATTAAAATTAAATTTATAATAACTCTGACTTCCAACTTCAATTATAATTTTCTAAACACATCTTAATTTTCATTCAGAATTTTGCCATATGAATATATTAATAATAATTAATAAATATATAAATTGTAAGTACTTGCTTAATCCTTTTTGAAACAATTATTAAATTAACTATAATTTACATGGCGGTTTTACCTAATCAGATTAAAACAATAAATGCTACTTAATTTTACTTATCAAACACATTCAGCTGAAATTTTCTTACGATTTAATTTTTTGGGATACGTCTGAAAATGCAGTGAGCCTTCCGTTGGTTTCCCGTTGGATCTAATTAGAAGCACAAAAGCGGCTTCTGCAATAGCAATGGCAGTGAGGCGATGCGATGAGCCTGGTCCGCATCTAAGCGCATTAAGTATGCGCCTCGTGCGCCAATTAAGTTGACTCAGCGTCAGCAGCAGCTGCGTTGGCTGCCGCGTGGTTAGCTTCACATTTTTTCATCAAGCCGCTTACAAAGCAATTAACCTCTTCGCCTCACAGCCGCTTAGCGTTTGTAAGTCCCTTAATCAGTGCGGATTTCAGGTGTGGACGGGGAATGCAAAAAGTCAACTAAAATTAAAAGAGATTGCAATATTAATTTGTGTTTATATAACAAACTTAAGTGCTTACCTAGTTTTATTACAGTCGGAGTCTGGAATATTAAAACTGTGCTACTTGCCATCCAGTACTTAAATATTTCGAGTGTACGAATAATTTTGGGGTGAGTGTAAACACGATGACAATACAAATACGTAGCTTAAGAGGCCGCCAAAAGGAATCCGCACCAGAAACCTAGCAACATAGCAACTTTAAGTAGTTGCAATTTATTTTGACTTTTATTTGCCTGCCGACTGTCTGTCTGTCGTCTGGCTACCATGACAGTTAACTCCTTTTATTATCGGCTTTACATAAATGCACAAGCAAGGGGAAGGGGAAGGGTGTTGTGTGATTGCAGCTTAATTCGAAGTCAATTGCAATTAGTAAATTTGGCAATATCTGTGTTCGCAATTTGCTTCGCTCAACGAGTTTTGAAATTGGGCTTATTGCAAATACACAGGCCCCTTGGCCCTGATTGACAGACTAACTTTGTCAAGCCATTGAGAGGCCATTTAATAAATTGGTCAACCTTTTGTTACTATAACTGGAACTGCAATTATAACCGAAGAACATGAATAACTTAATCTTACTTCAAGGGTTTTCATTTTAAAATAATGCGAAAATAATTAATTATGTGTTTTTTTGATAGAGATGTGAAATGCGTGAGAATTGTCTCTTCATCGATCGAAACATGTCAAGTGAATAAATTACAAACGTAAGCAATGTACTTTTATCGAAAATTTGGGTCATATGACGTGACAATCATCTTATTGGTTCATCTCTAATTGCAGTTTTGCCTATTCCCCTTCTCCTCTTTTGATGCTTTGTGTTACTACGTTTATACGGCAGGTTAGTGCTTATAGCTGCCAGTAAATCGGGTTCTTATCGTGTTCTTAAACAATATATGGCATATCGCAATGACAAAATAAATTTAAAGCGATTAGCGTTTATCAAAAAAGGAACAGACTTAAAAAGCAAGCTTTGCTTAATCACGTTAAGGCGTTTAGAAAAAGTGCACTGTAACTCCATTTCATTTAAATCGATTTAAGCTGTCGTATAAACTTGGTAAATTGGTAAATGTCAAATCTGGCACTCTTTTTTGTCGATTGTTGATTTTAACGCAACTGATTTAACATACGTAAATGATGAATAATAAAATTAATGATGGAAATGACAATTTTGTGAATTGTGAAGGCAATAATAGCGACGACGATATCAGCGTTGAGTCATTCCAAACTGCAGATAATTGGAAATGCAAAACAATAAAATGTGTTCCTCTGCTGCCGCACGAGTTACAGTCACTGGATAAGAAATTGAAGCGAATTATATTCATTCAACAAACGGATCAATCGTATCACCTGGCACTCGACGATATACGCGACCAGGCCGAAGTTTCGGTTGTGGTGGAACCAAGTTTCTATGGACGGCACTGCAAACTATCCGTCATCGTAATTGCCACAGCAAATAACACATATGTGTTTGATGTGAGGGCATTGGGTGGCATTTTTAAGCCACTTGCGGCGCTTCTGGAATCGGAATACCCTAGGAAAATAATGCATTACAGTCATCGTATATGCGACTTATTGTTTCACAAGGACCAGCTACAAATTAACGGAGTCTGCGACACATTTGTGGCTTTGTGTGTGGTTCGTCAGGAGCGAAAGTACTGCACATTGAGAGATGCCATATTACAAACTTTCAATATGCCACTGTCCGAACTAACCTGTGATGAGATTAATGGGGTAAGCATTATTAGTATTATGCCTCTGCAGAGGGAAACACATAGCACATAGCACATAGCACTATTTAACTTTTATTTCTTGTTTTATTTATAAGGATTTATTTTCGTTACAGGATAGCGAATCCGCTCGCAATTTTACCGCACGCCCGTTGTCCAAAGGACAGCTGCAGTACCTGGGAAAGCTTGCCATACTGCAACAGAAACTCCACGATCGATTAATATATGGAAATATTAATCTTGAGTTGCAGCAAATGTCTGTGAAATTCAGTGGCGAGTTTAAAAAAAATAATAACTCAGCCGTAGTAGCGTTGAATATGAATCCAGGTAGCAAAACTGGTTTTGACTGCATTGATCAAAATTATAAAATATCAACTAAAATAGATTAGCATCAAATTAGTTTTATCCAGAGGCAATTCATTACATTTCATATCGCACTTTTACAGGATAGTTTAATAAACTTTTTTTTTTTAATCATTTTGTCAATAATACAGTCCTGGTGGTCCGGTGGCTCTCTGGATAGATTCGCCAACCTGCCACAATTAGAACTTCTTCAGTTAAATAGCCATACAATTTAGTTATTAATGGTATTCCGGAAGGCGTTTTAGATTTGGTTTAGATTATTTTTAACCAAATATAAATCAGTTGACGAAACGACTCTTTTTGCACACTGATTAGTTTTAGATTTCGTGAACAGCTGACAGCCTGAGCAAACAGCCGATTGACAACTTAAAAGTATAAAAAAAGGTCGTAGTGGCACAAAATGCCGAAACATAGCCAGAAAAGGAAATTTATTTACTCACCGAATATGTTTTTATTGAAAATTCGCAGATTTCCAATGTAAACAAACACCATATGTCACACAGCTGTCACAGTTTTCAGTTGGAACCAAATCGAAATCAAAACGAAATCAGCCTCAGAGTAGATTTCAAGAAATCAATTAGTAAGACCACATTTCCCTGATTTGCTCTGGGCACATAGAAAATTTTGTATGGAGCAGCTGTGAACAGCTGACTGCGAAATCTAAACCAAATCTAAACCGCTTTCCGGATTACCACTATTGTCTGTCCAAATTTCCTAACTCGAATTATCATTATTCAAAGAAAATGTTTGAATTACGTAAATTTCGACTTATGGCATTCTTTATTTATTAAGCTAGAGAAAATTCAAGCTATGAAATTTGAATTCTGATAAAAGTCGCATACGATACTTTCGCATAAATGCAGCAATCTATACCGCATGTACTAAATTGTTAGAAATGAACACCATTGGCTAAATTACACAAAAGCCAAAACTGCCGTAGCAGTAGTAGCACACCAAGATGGTCAGAATTTTCGGCTCTCTGTTCTTAGGCAGCACTGAATTATACTAATAAATTTTATTTACATATTATTATCACTTATATTACATCACTTATATTATATCACTATTATGAAAATTTGTCATCGTTTTATTTATAAAATCTGTGTTGGGACATTCAAAATACAATTGAAATGTGTTGTTTCAAAACTTTTGAATGCAGTCGATTAAACCGCCAAAGTTTTATTCTTATGTAAGTTTTTTTTATCGATAGTGTGGCACATCGATGATGTAAAGTATCGATACAAGCAAATAATTAGATAATTTTACGAACAACTGCGACCGGTCCGCACGTGTGTGAAGTTCAATTGCAATTATCAATTAAGTTTTAGTTCATTAAAGAGCTCCAGGTTGCATTTAATAAATTAGAAATGGTAAGAAACATATAAATCATTTCATACGCATTTCATAAGCATTAACATGAGTTGAATAAAATATTTAACACTGGCTTCTCGAAGTTTCCATACTCACACTGATAAGTTGCCTTGCCGGGTTGTTGTGTAACTCTGGCCCCAGCATAAAGGCGGCGGCAGCATTGAATTGCATGAGCTTCATCAATTAATATTAATTCATATTTATTTGAATTCCTTGTAGGCTGCAGCTATTAAGAGAATCATCCCAATGCTTGACCGCATTCTGGTGCAACGCGCTGAAGCTCTCACCACAACGAAAGGTGGCATTGTCTTGCCAGAAAAAGCGGTGGGAAAAGTGCTGGAAGGCACTGTAGTGGCCGTTGGACCCGGTGCGCGCAATGCTGTAAGTATTTCATAAATAAATATGTCAATTGCAATATAATAGCATATGTTTTCCATTGTCTCATTAGACCACTGGCAGTCACGTTCCAATTGGCGTCAAGGAGGGTGATCGCGTTTTGCTGCCCGAATTCGGTGGCACCAAGGTCCAATTGGATGAAAAGAAGGAACTGTTCCTTTTCCGCGAGTCGGATATCCTGGCTAAATTAGAATAACCGAAAGGCCATTACAATTCTATGAATTCTGTTTTCTATTAGTACGTAACCCCTACAATAAAAGTTGAATGCAATGTTTTTGTTTGCATTATTCGAAAATAAAACTTGAATCTTCAGTTAATATATAAAACTATATTTGTACAATGTATAACCAACACTTAAACTAATTTAGCTTTAGATTGCTCAGACCATAGACCTGATTGAAGGCCGATCTCTGTTTTATGTCTGGCAAACCCTCAACAGCGGCACGTTCACGCGAAATGTTCACCAAAGCCTCAAATGATCGTGGCTCCCAAATGGCCAAGTCGGACAGCATTTTTCTGTAAACGAATGACATTAGTAACTGTTATGATCAATGGAATTTATGATGCCAACTGACTTGTTTAGCAGAATTTCTGAGCGTGTGAGACCCTCCTTGAACGTATCCAGGGCAACTCCGTACTGTTGGCAGCCGGCCTCGACGCGCGTCGTCCATAACTGAGCCATGTCCAATTTCTTGAGCTTGCGGCCCTTGGTGGCGTATGCGAGGGCGCGATGAACGCTGCGTATGGCGAAGGTGTAGACATTGCGGGTGCGACTGCGGTAATGCTAAAGAAATCCATGACGGTTAAAAAAAGAATGTCAATTTTAATTATTTTAACGGCTTACCGCAGCGAGCTTAAAAATACGTCTTTTGCGCCAGAATTCATCAGGGCCGCGAGCGCGAACCATCAGTGCGATGTTTAAGAACACCATAACAAGCTTTATTTAACTAATTGGGCAGCAATTATTAAAATTTTTATTGAAAATGTAGGAATTTACATAACCTGCATGGACAAATTTATCGTATTTATTTCCCTCACAGCTGATTATCGATAAGAAACTGTAGACAGTGCTATCGATAGGTGAAATCAAATGCAGCGCAGAGTAACTGACTTAAGAAGATTACATCAAGCAAGCCAATCAGCGATAACAGTGACGTCACATGCGAGTTTAATTTATATTTTCAATTCCTCGCAACGGCCGACTACTTACACAAGAAAAATTACCAACGAATTCCCATTTTTTTCCTAGTTTTATAATAAATATTTTATTAACGACAAAATTAAAAAGTTTTGTTATTGATGACGTAGCTGGCGAAATAAGAAAATTATCATGGTACCGAAACGTAACCTTGTATGTTGAATATTTCTTGATATTGCTTGCCGGCTTTACACCTGTTTATTTACGTTTTTTGCAAATGTTGTGAAAAACATAATTTTCAATGTGTTCTATGCTAAATACCGCACAAAAAATCTTCTGATTTAGTTATAATGTGCGCAAACAATCAAAGACCCCAAACAACGGCACAGAACGGTGGCTGCGAAGTTCTCTGCTACGAAGGCCGCATCAGCTTGTATTGTTTTCTGGCCACGGCGGGTCTCGTCCTGCTGCCTTCAATTCCACAGATCTACTATGGAATTGTGCCAAATGTTTGGGGCGCCATCCTATGGGGACCAGTGCTGTATTATGCGTTGATCAACATGATAATACGTTTTGTGCTCAGGAATAGCGACTATCAGGTATGATGATGACTCACTTTTAGATACCTTCATATCTCTAACTCAAACTCTGCTTGCCTCCCCTCCAACGTGCAGGTTGCCATACGTGCCTCCTTTCTGGGCTTTACTGAAGCAGTAAGCGTGCTAGTCATTTGCTTTGCGCCCACACCTTGGCAGCAATTCGGCGTATATGGCTGCTTCATGTCATTCTTTCATTACTCGGAGTTTCTGGTAATTGCATGGGCCAATCCACGCACATTATCGCTGGACTCCTTTATGCTAAATCATTCGGTGCATTATGGCCTAGCCGCAGCAGCCAGCTGGGTGGAGTTCATCCTGGAGTTGTACTTTCTGCCCGATTTTAAGCGTTATGGCCACATTTGGCTGCTCGGCGTGGCGCTATGCACCTGCGGCGAAGTGATCCGTAAGATGGCCATCATAACAGCTGGGCGTAGCTTTACGCATTTGGTGCGTAACATTGCCAAAATAATCTATCAATTTTATGTAATATTAATGTTTATCATTGTTTAACAGGTGCAGAACGAAAAGCATTCGGACCACAAACTCATAACCAGTGGCGTCTACGCCTACAGTCGCCATCCGTCTTATGTTGGCTGGTTTTATTGGTCAATTGGGACTCAGCTGATAATGATGAATCCGCTGTGCATTTGCATTTATACGCTAGTCAGTTGGCTCTTCTTTCACGATCGCATCTACGTCGAGGAATACTCTCTGCTCAATTTCTTTCAATCAGATTATGTGCGCTATCAGAAGCATGTGCCAACGGGCCTGCCCTTCATCAAAGGCTATCAGCTTGAGTAACAGATGCCACAGCGGCGGGATCAAATATGTCATCCACACAAATGCAAATGAAAGCATATAAAATTAGCTTTAAGTTTTGTAAGGCCAAAAATATTATAAATTCAAGTTTATCAATTTGTATTGTATTTCTATTGTTATTTCCAAGCACGTATCGTATACTATAAGAAGATTGTTTCTGCAGCAACGAAATAAATTAGGATAAACAGTCCAGAGAATTGCACCAATTAAGATGAGCATTCTATCAAATTAGTCATCATTTCAAGACAAGAAGAATAAGACACAGTTGTCATTTACAGATATGGTGTGATATAATTACAGAGAAATAAATATTTAACAAATTTGCTGCAAATTTAGCTAATCTAATCTGATAACTGATTCTTCACTCAACTCAAGGAAACTGTACGTCAACCGAAACCTGACACATGCATATTAAAATAAACAATTCACAAAGAGATTTCAATAGTTATCAGCCAAGTTTCGAGGGGGGTCATCTTTAGTTCACATTGAAATGAAGAAGAAAAAAAACCGTATTTTTCATTTGTGTCAGTTAGTGGGATTTGTTCTTGTTTCTTTCTTTTTATTATAATCAATTTAAATTCGAATATTGCTCTAACGTTGTATATAAACCACAAGGACCAGAGTTTTTTCCATGCATAACTCACATGTATGTGTATGTTTGTGTGTATATGTGTAGATTATATGTACAAATAATTATCAACGTTTATAAATTGTCTTAGTCACTCTTTGAACTTAACTTTTGCAATAATTGCAAATCTATTTGCGCAATGCTTATGCCTCATATAAGGTTGTCGGGTGTACTCAGCGAGCGTGTGTGTGTGTGTGTAAGTTAATCATCATCATGATGATGATTATTCGATAAACTGCGGCGCACCGGAATACGTACAGCCAGGATTCTTGATGATATGACCGGCAGCATAATTGCCACAGCGTATGCACACGTCCAGCGACTTGCCCTGCACAAACTGCGAGAGGAAGCCTCCAACGAATGCATCCCCAGCGCCATTGGTATCCACAATTTCATGGGCCGCCAAACATGTGACTGGAAACTCTTTGACCGAATCGTGTTGGATTAACAGCACGGGGTCACAGCCCTGCGTGAGTATGGCAATCCGTGGACGCGACTCGTTCAGTTTATTTAGATTAACCAATCGATTGCCAATCTCACGCAGACTCTCATCTTCGGGCCAACCCTGAGCGGTGGCAAAGGCATGCGCCTCCGCCTCGTTACCGAATATAATGTCAACATATGGCATGACATCCAGTAGCGGTCCCATGAAGAATTGCGATATGAATGGTGCGCTGAGGTTCATTAGGAACGGTCGCTGTTTGGCATGGGCTGTGGCGGCCACGCGCATTATGCTGGGCGGATTAACGGTCAGGAAGAAACCCTGCACGGAGATCAAACAACATTTCTTAATGCGCATTCAACTTTTGATCAGAACTATACTTACGGATATATAGTAATAAAGGGCATTCTCAATTAATGCCTTGTTTGCCGGCTGCTCTAGATGGTCGATGGTGAATTTGTTGGCGGCGGCAAGGTTCGCACAGAGAGAACGATGCGTACCCGTGATGAGAACAGCACAGGTTCCAGTTGGCGTATCAGAGCTAACTTGATAATGCGCATCGACGCCGGCTTCACGCGCTTTTTGCCTCAGGATAGTCGCATAATCATCCTCGCCGACACAGCCAAAAAAGACGGCCACCTTGGGCTGCCCAATGATCCATTGGGCGATGCGCAACGAATTCTGGACAGAGCCACCAGCAAGGAACTCAGCCTGGAAGCCATCAACCAGCTCACGGTAGATGGGCATGTGTCGCTCCTCGGCCAAAATGGCATCATCCTCCTTCATCTCATATTTTTTCAGAAAATCCATGGGCACGGTGGCTGAAATGTCCAGCAACGGGTTGCCGCAGCCGACTAGGGCGCCTTCCCTGTAAATGATAAATAAACGCGGGAAAAATTGATTCGATTAGCATTCATTTAATATTCAAGTGCCATCATCTGCCTAAAGGATACGAAACCTTGTGCCGCAAGCTGAATTTCTCTGGTTGTCGCACATGCTTCTCACTCGAGAGGTTTTTAAAGTAATTAGCAATTGAAACTGAGAGCAACATCAACGACTGCCGGAGGCAAATAACACACAGTATCAGTTCTCGATGAACTTTTGCGATAGCCCCCAAAAGAATGCCACAGTGCTGGCTAAAAAAATGTGTACAAGCTAATAATTTGGAATTGAATTTGTGAACTCTTGAAGATCATAATTGGTTGGGTCTAGCAATTGATGTTTTTTATAAACCGCTAAAATTATTACATAAAAAATATTATGATAGAGCTGAGTGATATTGATGTCAGTGGGCAAATAATAACAGTGACTTGTGATTGGTAACGGTGGTGTTTATAATGCCCAACACTGCTGAGAGCAAGTATCCATTTTACGGCAGCCACTGTATTTATTGCCAGCTTGTTTACGCTGTCTTTTGTTGTATTTTTTGACAAGAATGCCTCTTATCAGCGCGGTACTTTCATATGGCAACAAATCGTGAAAGTTCATTCATACCTCGACCCGATGATAAATGAATTACCAGCACATAGTATATAACATTAGAACACACACACTCACAAACATAAGACATTTATATAGCTAGCTCGCCTATGGCACACGACTTTCGAGTGTCGCTGTGAATTTGGGCAATTAGATGGAGGAACAACACGAGCACGTGGTGACATTTGTAGGCATTAATAGACAACGAGCTGTGTGGGCGGGTGGCAGGCGGGGCCGGACAACTAAACTTACTGTAGCTCGCTCGTCATTGTTGTTGTCGTTGTAGTTGATATTACTGGCTGCTTATGTAAACATAAAAACTTTATTGCACTGAAAATCTAAAGCCTACAATTGACTTTGCATCACTCTGAAACTTATGACTTAGTTAAATAACACCTAATACGAGCTGTATTTAGCGAATTTGCCGAATTGCGGGAGTTGTGTCGTTTCGTTCTGAAAAAGTTAAAATGAACGGGTCATCAAAATGAACTAATGAACTTATTCAGTCTTTCATGAACTAAATCGTTAATTTCGCAGTTGGTCAGTAATTTCTTTAAAAAAATTGTACATTTCTTAGAGAAATACAATAAATACATGGATGTTTACCAATTTTGTTCCGCTGACCGAGACACTAGCACTGGATGGATGATGATTTTCTGTCAATCATATTCATAATCATAATCATAATAAGAGATAATCCGGAATCCAGTTG
>JBAMBK010001500.1:0-41671 GCA_037043435.1 Drosophila suboccidentalis
TTCTCGGTTATTTCCTGTTCTACCGCTGGTAGACTATCGTTTATTTTGCGTATATTTTCGACAGTACATTCGTTACCTTGAATTACGAGTTTATTATCGTCACGACACAATACATCTTTGCCCAGGAGTAAGTTTTCGGTAATCAAGTCGTCATCCACTAAAAGCGTTTCAGTGTCGTACGTATGTCCATCAATAGCTATCTTCGCGATTAGCTTTCGTGTGCAAAAGAATTTTCCTCCGCCAAACCCATTCAATGTTACAGCACAGCTGTGCGTTACGCCTATTCGATCGGCGAATGATTTCCGTATTAGCGTTCTAGTACTGCCTGGATCTACAAATGCGTTCGTTTCATTGCCATTTACCGAAATCATTTTACAAATATTCGTTTCAGGGCTTTCTTCGATTTTATTGACTTTGGGATTCGACTTATGCTTATCGGGACAATTTGCGTCGTCATGCGTAGTACGATTACATATTGAGCATCGGGGCTTACGTTGTGGCTCAGGACATTTGGAAGCGTAGTGTCCAGTTTTATGACAATTAAAGCATTTTACGTTGTTTCCGTTTTTCTCGTCGCTTTGACTTTTTATCGCTGTCGTGTCAATACGTTTTTGGCTGGACGTGGTCGATTCTCTCTTGTTACCCAGAGACGAAGTATGCTTAATCTCGTTGTGAGCGCTGTACGTTAATATGTCGTGTAACAGATTATTACAGGATTCGTAATGATTGGATATCTTTCGCTTCAGGTCATAATCATTGATTCCGTTAATGATATGCGTCGCAATTGCTGAATCTGGTAACTCACCCTTTTTACCAAATGAGAGCATCTTGTAAAAATATTCTTGTGGCGTTTCGTTGGCTGCTCTACGTGTCTTTGACATCTTGACGTGAATATCGGCCGAATTCTCAATGCATGGAAAATCACTTAGGAACTTTGCGACAAACTCTCTCCATGACTGATAAACTTCATCAATCGTGTCGACCCAATATTTCGCGGCACCTTGCATCTTCTGTTGTACGCCAAAGATCAAAGCTCGATCATTCCATTGATATGCGTTACGAAGGGACTCGACGCGCTTGATGAACTGACGTGAATCCAAAGATTTCTCGGAAGACGGATCAAATTCTGGCAGTAATGCCACCATTTCTTTAACGCTTGCATACGGATTAAAGTTGTGTGTATGACTCGGTTCATACATTGGTCGTTCGTTATTGTACACGTTACTGTGATGTGTATTGTACGGATAAGTATTTACCTTCGGCGTAAATATACCCGGATATTCCTGAGCGTTCGGGAATATGTTTACGTTTGGCATATTTACTTTCGGAATTTGCATGTTTGTTATATACGTTTGTTGCTGAGACGTTGCAACATTTTGAAAACGTTGATCGTGCGACTGGAACGTAGCCACATTATTGCTATTCACGTACGTTTGCGGTTCAGCGATATGTTGAGGACACGTTACAACATTTGCCCAGTCCATTTGCCCATGTAGCTTGTTCGTTGCCACATTTACGTTAGGCATGTACGTTTGTGCATCAGCAACATGCTGCTGAGACGCTGCAACACTTGCCGATTCCGTTTGCCCATGCAGCTGATGCGTAGCCACATTTCCGTTAGGCGCGTACATTTCCGAATTAGCAACATGCTGCCGAAACGTTGCAACATGTTCCAATTCCGTTTGCCCATGCAGCTGATGCGTAGCCACATTGTCGTTAGGCGCGTACGTTCGTGAATTAGCAACATGCTGCCGAGACGTTGCAACATGTGCCAATTCCATTTGCCCATGCAGCTGATGCGTAGCCACATTGTCGTTAGGCGCGTACGTTCGTGAATTAGCAACATGCTGCCGAGACGTTGCAACATGTGCCAATTCCATTTGCCCATGCAACTGATGCGTAGCTGCATTTTCGTTGGGCACGTACAATTCGGGACATTTGATCGAACCTGGACGCGGCATGATCGAACCTATGTGTTGAGCGTTGGACGTTGGAGTTGACTGTCGTTGAATTTCGGACGATTGTGAAATAGCTGAGTTTACCGTTACTTGTGCAGGCATTGTGGCAAGCGACATCGATGCGCGACAGACAGGCGCCGTTGCTTGCATACGCGAAGAACTTAACGAGGGGTGAAATGATTTTTCTTGCAACTCGTGTACCGTATTTTCGAGCTCAATGATTTTCTCTTGCAATAGCAATACGTAACTGAACGAAGTGCGTGCACATAAAAATTTACGTATTGCTTATTCTTTGCTTAGCGGAATATTACCAGTCGCAACACGTGCTCGTTGAGAAAAGAGCGTGCTGATGGCTAGAGTTGTGTCGTTTCGTTCTGAAAAAGTTAAAATGAACGGGTCATTAAAATAAACTAATGAACTTATTCAGTCTTTCATGAACTATATAGTTCATTTGGTCAGTGGGTCCGTTATTATGAAATTTTTTTTTTATCTTATTCAGCCCTGGAGTCGTTGAAGCTCAAAGATAGAGTTTGGAATACAATTTAATAATCTTTTTATAATCTATTTTAAAATGTCTAAGAGAACAAAGTCAAAAAAAATTAATGAATGAAAAATGTTAATGAAGTACTAAAACTAAAACGCATTTGCTATTTATACTTATTCGAATCTTTAAATAAATTTCAGTGTCAAGGAACAGTTGTTAAAGAAATCATCTCCTTAAATCAAATTCATTGGTCTGAACGATGAAGGATAGAAGGCAATTCACATCGTTTATCGTTCATAAACAACTGACCAACTGAGCAGAATGACCTATTCATCTTTCATCGTTCATTATCAACTGAATAGAAACTTTTCATCGTTCATAGTTCATGACCAACTGACCAAATGACCAACTGAACTAGATAAAATGACTCATTTAGTTCACGACTGAAAAATGAACGATTGAACTTGGTCAGCAAATTGAAAAGCTCAAGTTATGGAAGTTCAACTGTATTTTCTTAATCAGAATCAGCAGTCGAGTCGATTGTGCACTGAGTGCATTGATCTTAGTGAGCTAGAGACTTAAAACTTGGTATGTTGGTTAATGGACACCGAGCACAGATCAAGTTTGTTTTTGCCATAGGAACCAAACTGACAAAATATTCAACTGGGATGGTTCTATACATTCTGTCCAAATCTGGTTCAATACATCAAACTAATATTTAGTATGCATTTTTTTTTAAGGTCTCAACCAAACTTACAGATTGGGAACATTCTATTGCTTTTAACAGGATGATCGAATTTGATTAAAATCGGTTCACTGGATCATATAGATGTAATATGCTGATCAACAAACTCTTGGCGTGCACAACGGCGGGAAAATACGTATATGGCTATCGGAGTGTCGGCGCACAGGGTATCCTACAGCCGAGTCCACTCGACTCGTTGCTAATGAAGCGTACGATGAACATCTGTTTAACAGCAACATGTGCTAGATTATATAATTTTATTATCAAGTGAAAATAATTTTAGTAACTAATTGATTAGTTAGGCATATTTAATCTTAATCATATAAAAGTGCAGCCACACAATGCATCAATTACAGTTGAGTCCAGGAAAGAACGAAATGCAGACATCAAATCTAGTACTTCTCGCGGTTATAGGTTTTCTTGCGATGGCTCAAGATGCACCGAAAACGTCCACAACCCCGTACTTTGATGATAGACATTATGGATAAGCGTTACCAGCTTCAAACTCCGATTTGTTATATGGAAAAATAAAGTCAAAGAACTACTGATTGAACATTCCTAAAACTGTAGTCTTTTATTTAAAATATGGGGATATTCTAAACGAATTTACCACCTTTTTATTTGTTCAATCTTGTTGCGTTTAAGTAAGATGATAGCACTAAGCAAACAATACATAGAGGCGTCAAACAAGCATTTTTGTGATATCACATTTTTTTGTATAGCGTGCAACCCCAGAGCGTTCGGCAAAAGTCGAACGCTTTTTTCAGTAAGACCCCAGACAGTGTTGCCAACTTTTGTTTGAATAAAAAAGCTGTTTTTGACGGGAGGAACGATGCAAAAAAGCTGAAAAATTTATTTAAAAAAGCCATAAAAAAGCTAGTTTTTCAATTGATTAATTTCTGTATTTTTTCCCGAAGAGGGTAGAGTGTGCGCACAACGACAGTTGTTTATAAAGAAAGTGAGCCATTTGAGCAGCAGCTGATCTTTTATTCATAAGATGTGAATAATTTCATCGATGTTGTGTTCATTCTCCTGTTCTTATCATCCGCAGGAATTTATTGGGAAGCTTATATGTGTGGCAGCACTGGTCGAGTCTTCGCAAGCCATATTTGTAAATTCAAAATTCGTAATAAAATATATTACTTTCGTAATAAGTAGCAAACAAATAAACCAATTACCTTAAATAAAGTACACTGTTAAGTGTACTCAAGTGTAGTTTATTTCGCAGTTTTGATTTCACAAGATTGACTTGGCTAAATATGCGCTCCACCTTCGCGTTTGACCAAGGCAACGATAATAAATCAATGGCAACCTTAGCCAACTCTGCAAAAGTATTGTTGCCCCCAGAATCCTTATAGGAATTGACTTCAATCCAAAATACTGTAGTGCTGTCATTATTTTGCCATTTCACGAAGCGAATTTTTTTATATTGGGTTTTAATTTACCCTATATTTGGGCATTTACAAAAAAAATCTGAAAAAAAGCATTTCAACAAACAAAAAAGCCAGAATTCCCGCTGCCCGCTGTTTGCAAATTTTTCTAGCAAATGGCCTTTGAAAACAGCCAGATTTGACGGGAAAAAAGCGACTCTGGCAGCACTGATTGCAAGTTGCAACAGCTATCGATTAATGTGATGCCACGTTTCACGTTTAAGGAGTGCTGCCAGAATTTCAAATAATGCTATAAGAGGCTAGTTTGATTTTCAAAAAGGCCAAATTTCCCGCCAGCAGCTAGATTACAATTTTTCCTGCATTTGACAGTTAAAAAATGCCAGATCTAGCCGGTAAAAGGCTAAGTTGGCAGCACTGTCTGGGATAGGCACCAGAACGATGAGCACGCTCTGTGTCGCTTTCTCGCTCATATTCGTTTCTGTGTGTGTACTAGACGTTTACGCCGCCGCGCCACGCCGCCGCCGATTTTTGGTCTTTTTGACGCGCCGCCGCCAAATCACGGAAATATCGGCGCGGCGGCGGCGGCGAACTATTGAACGACTCAAACGACTCGAACGAACTACTGACCTATAAAAGGACTCGAACGAACTATAAATAGACTCGAACGAAATATTGAACGATAATGGGACTCGAGTCGACCGGTTGACTCTAGTCTATTAGCTTATAATTAATAGATATAACGTTCGTTACCAAAATATACGTAATATTCTTTGCTTGTGTTGGCTTTTCAAAATTTGCGTAGGCGGGAAGTGGCGTGGCAATAAATTTAAAACAGACTTGACCTGCTTGGGGCTTATATAAGTATGTGGGACAAATTTGATTTATCTAGCTCTTATAGTCTCTGAGATATAGGACGGACGGATATCGGACGGACAAATCATGGCTAAATCGACTCGGCTGTTGATTCTGATCAAGACTATATGTACTTTATAGGATCGCAGATGCTTCCTTCTCCGTGTTACATACATTTCAACGAACGCAATATACCCTTTTACTTATTTTTAAGTAACGGGTATTAATATTGAAATGTAAAATGTCCAGAGGGATCTCCGACCCTATAATGAACATATATATTTGATCAGCAACTTGTCTATCTGTCCGTCTATGTGGTTGTCAGATCTCAGAGTAGAGCAAATCAATTTGGCACACAGACGTCTATAAATCCCACATTACCCGAATAATCCCATTGAATAACAGAGTATGCCTAACGTACTTTTTTTAAACAGACTGTAAATAATCAAATTAACTTCGAAAATGAAATAATTTATATAACATAGTAATTTGTTAGATCTTCTATCATGACGGGGAAAATAAGAAAATGTTATGTAAGGTGCTGGTTATGGGGCTGGCTAACTAATTGAAGGACTAATATCTTATAAGAAAAATCTTTTTACGAGGTAAAAGTCTAAAGAAACGTATCTAATAGGGAGAAGGAAGCATCTTCGACCCTATCTGTATAAATATATAAAACTCGGTGTCGGTAAATGCTGTAAATGCTTAGTATGAAAAACTTTCATCTATTTGAGTTGTGTGGCCTGACAAGCTTGGTCTCCCATTGATAAGGCCCGAACCGATGCATTGTGCAATTTCAGCTGAAGACAATGCTCTCTTACCATCCGCTCCCTGACCGGCCATTGAATGTAGCCATTCATGCCCGTAGACTAAACTCCCCTTATAATGACTTCTGCAGGAGATGCAGAGATGAGGAAGAAAACGAATCTCCAGAACTCTAAGCAACAGAAGACTCCGCGTCCTGGTTAAACATTTTCTAGACGGCTTAGGCAATCTTGCCAATTTGTCCAGTCATCAAACTGGCTCCACATAAGCAGAATGGATCATAGGATCCGCGGGATCACAACGGGCCTATCCGGGCCAAAATGCGTCACTAGCACACCCGATTTAACCTTATATAACCTATTTAAATAAGTTACGGGTATCCTACAGTAGAGAGTTCGACTAGAGAGTTCTTATTTATTTGTAACGGGTATAAAAATTAAAAGTCGATCGATTGTAAACTTTTATGATGGTTTTTCCTTAACAAAGCTTTTTTAATGTTAGGCTTATTTAAAATTATCTTAAAATTAATAAGTCCAGATTTTTATAATAGTATAGAACTCCTAGATGCAAATTCGTATAGAATATCCCCATATTTTAAGTAAAAGACTACAGTTTTAGAAATGTTCAATCGGAAGTTCTTTGACTTTATTTTGCCATACAACAAATCGGAGTTTGAAGCTGGTTACGCTTATCCATAATGTCTATCATCAAAGTACGGGGTTGTGGACCTGGTCGGTGCCTCTTTAGCCATCGCAAGAAATCCTATAACCGCGAGAAGTATTAGATTTGATGTCTGCATTTTGTTCTTTCCTGGATTCAACTGTATTTGATGTATTGTGTGGCTGCACTTTTATATGATTAAGATCAAATATGCCTAACTAATCAATTAGTTACTAGAATTATTTTCACTTGGTAATAAAATTATATATAATAGTGCTTATATCACATATTGCTGTTAAACAGGTGTTCATCGTACGCTTCATTAGCAACAAGTCGAGTGGACTCGGCTGTAGGATACCCTGTGCGCCGACACTCCGATAGCCTTATACGTATTTTATTTAAACGTAAACAATCAATGTTGCTCGCACAAGATCTTATGTTAGGATCTTATGTCTTGGGTTGAATCTCGGCTTCTAGAACTATTTAGGCCTACTTTGATTCTTCCCGTCTACCTATAGTTCTTAACATCTTTATGATCTAGTGAACCAATTTTAACCAAATTTGATCATCCTGTTAAAAGCAATAGAACATTTCTAATTCCTATGGCAGCTATTTGATGGCCAAGATAATAATGAGAATAAAAACACATTAAGTCAAAGTGCGTTGCAGATGTTCTCCAGAATATTAATAGTTTTTGTTTTTATTATTGCTGCTGCTCTATTCCAATCTAGCTAGTTATGTTTTATATTACTGCGGTGTACAGACCGCGCTAGTGATGAAAGCAGCACGAAGGGTTCGCAAGGCGGCTAGCAATATATACAGGAAGAATGGTAGATTTGCTATGACTGTATAGCCTTAACTAATAAAAGTGCTTAATAAGACTATTGAAAACTCACCTGGGTAATAAGTTAAACAGGTGTAAGTGGGACGGACAAAGAAGGTAATTTTCTACTGATCGTTCCTATAGTAAACCGATTTCAACCAAATTTTGGCAGGATATAAAGGGTGTCCCAAAATTAACGCAAGATTTGAATTAAATAGAAAATGCCATTTTTAGTCTTTTAATAGTTATATTTTTATTGACTCATAAAGTACATAGGATAGGGTTATGTATGGAATAACACATTGGACAAATGGCCTCCACGGCTTTGCATGCACATGCGCACTCTTTTGTCGAAATTTTCCATGACCATTCTGCATAAATGTGGCTGAATTTCGTTGATGCAGCGTTGAATCTCCTCCTTTAATGCACGGGTGGTTGTGGGCTTGTTGACATAGACTTGTGATTTCAAATAACCCCATAAAAAGAAGTCTA
Source organism: Drosophila suboccidentalis (assembly GCA_037043435.1). Lineage (NCBI taxonomy): Eukaryota > Metazoa > Arthropoda > Insecta > Diptera > Drosophilidae > Drosophila > Drosophila suboccidentalis. Next base: position 8,171 of record JBAMBK010001500.1, read on the forward strand.
ATGGTGTTAAATCACACGATCTAGGAGGCCAATTTTGATCACCGAAACGAGAGAGTACACGACCTGGAAATGTCTCATGCAGTAATTGAATTGTTTCACGGGCTGTATGACATGTGGCACCGTCTTGTTGAAACCATTTTTAATAACCCTATACTGTTAGCTGTCAAATTGCTTTTTTTCAGGGCTGCCAACACTTCACTGCACAAATGGCGGCAAATTCAAATCTTGCGTTAATTTTGGGACACCCTTTATAAGACCAACTCAAATGCTTATTCTGTAGGATTGGTTGAGATACCTCAAAACACAAAAAAAGTTTTTCATACTAAGTTTTGACTTTAGACTGATCGTTTCTATGGCAGCCATATGATATAGCGGACCGATTTCATCAAAACTTGGTCAGGATATACAATATAGGACTATCCCAGGTACCAACATGCCATGTTTAGAATATCTATCTTTTAAATTGTCAACTGTAAATTGTAATTTATTCGATCTAGGAACGATTTAGTAAGACGATAGGTAATAATAATAGTTAACGTTAGTTAGTAAAAAAAATCCTAGTGGCGGTCAAAGAAAATCGGACACCTTAAAACAGCGATCTTGAAGTTATTTTTAAGTGTTTATTTATTCGACCATAGGAAAAAATTATACAAACCATTCCTAAATCCATTAAGTACCCATTAAATATTTTAAATTTTTGTAAAAGCCTACTTTCGAATTTTTTTTCTCCTGTTCCAACCAAAAATGTTTCAAAAAATTCTAATATTGACTGCAAAAAAAAAATGTTTCAAAAATTCTTTGCTAGTATTTTATACAATTTTTTGATAACTACAAATTTTTTGCAGTTTTAGTCGAATAAAGAAACACTTTAAAAAACTCCAAAAACCCCACTTTTATGGTGTCCGGATTTGTTTATATAAGCGAACCTACATACCAGCTTTTGAGTCTCTATCTAATATAGTCTCTGAGATCTAGGCGCTTACACAGACGGACGGACAGACGGACATGGATATATCCGTCAAGTATACTTTATGGGGTTTGGCACGCCTCCGTCTGCCTGCTACACACTTTTTTCGTGACAAGGTTAACAGACCCCTGTACGTTTTTTATGAAATAATAAAATAAATAAATATAAATATATTTGAATAATGTGTATCTATATATAATATTTAAAATATTCGCAATGATAAACAAATTTTAGATTCATTGTATTGCTGAGAATGCAGTTTGCAAAATGGCGAATAGTAATCGTAATTACCATCTGATATAAGCCATAAAATTAAATAAAGAATATCTTAAAATAAAACTTTTGATTACCCACATTTACCTTTTCAAATACAGAGTACGTATATATGTACCCAATTTACTTTTAACTACAAGCCGTTAATAATCGAAACAATTTCCAAAATTATATAATTGATATAACAAAGTAATTTGTTAGGCATATTAGATCTTCTATCATGACGTGGAAAATAAGAGAATGCTATAAAAGTTTCTAGTTATGGGACTGGCTAGCTAGTCGTTTGATTAATATCTGTCGAATAACACCTGAAATTGAAGATAACGAAGAAGATGCATCTGAAAACAATCGTACTTCTTGCTGGCATAGCTCTCATGCTTTGCATTGAGCCACCATGTCCACCAGGATGGGATGATCCAAGTTCTCATCGGGAGTAATGGAACTCGTATATTTACATATACAAAGCTCATTGAAATCAGTTAAATGAAGTAATCTAGTCTGATTGATTTATAAAAACAAAATTATAATTTCTTAAACAAGGGTTTCCGGCTTTGATTGCTGTATTGGATTGGGAAAGGACGAAATATTAATGTGTATATTAAGACTTTTGGAAACATACCTGGTTCGTGAGATAAACAGGCGTAAGTGGGAGGGGCAAAATTTAAATGTTTAGAGCAAATAGCGCCGTTGGAGCCTTTTGGATTTTTTTTCTTTCAATTTTTTGCTATTTTAATCAAAAATACGCGTCGAATAGTACCTAGATCATCGAAGTCCGATTGCTGGTTCAAAAAATAATTAATTTTGAAATTTTAAGTGGCCTTCCGAGATCGAGATAAAAAGTCAGTCTGCTTGTTTGTCAGTTTATTAATATCAAAGCGATATCTTTAATCGGTGAATGAGGACTTGTTCCCGATTAAAAATCTAGAAACGTTTGTTCTACGACTTTTTCAATAAAGTTTAGTTTAGCGGGAAATCGGTACAAATTTTCTGATTTCAGATTTTGTGATTTGGCGGGAAAAATAAAAAATTGTCTGGGGAAAAGCTAAATTTGGCGGGAAAAAGCTGAATTTGAGAAAAATTCAAAAATTAGCAAGAAAAGTTAATCCACCTCCACAATCGAATTTGGCTTAGCATCTCAAGATACTCTCAAGCAGCCTATATTCAAAAAAAATCTGTACCCAAAAGAGCAACTAGTTATAAGAAGAATTATATTATACAAGATAAATTCCACATAAACTGTTTAGAGGGTTCACTATTTTGTGAAACCCTTTGAGCGAATTAGAAACGAAAATATGGTTTATATTAATTAGCGAATTAGCGGTGCGCATTCGTGTATTTGCTCTAGATTACAGAGATCGACTGACTGATAATAACATTACAAGATGCTGCACAAGCTTGGAAATTACATTAAAGAGAGTTAGTTTACAGATCATATGCTTATGTATATGTACAGCTTTGAGTTACTTCAGATTTTAATTACGTTAACATATTTGTGCAAAGAATAGCATAATTAGAGCAATGAAGGTGACGACGAAATAATAGTAATTTTAGTTCTGCTCCCGACATGCTCCCCCCGTTGGAAGAGGTATCCTTTCAACCGAAGTGGTTTCGACGGGCAGAACGGCTATCTTGCTAACAGCTCTCTTGACACGAACAGTGCCATCTTCTCCAGCGATCGTCTCCTCAATCCTTCCCAAGCGCCATTGAAGTGGGGGAAGATTATCCTCTTTAAGAACGACGATGCTATTCTTTTCCAAGTTTTTCGCCGATTTGCACCATTTGCCACGTTCTTGAAGAAGCGAAAGGTAATTCGAGCTCCACTTTCTCCAGAAAATTTGTTGCATCTGGCAGACGCGTTGCCACCGTCCAAGGCGATTGATGTCAAGATGCGTAACATCAGGCTCATCAAATGTGGCAAAGGCTGATCCAATTAAAAAATGGCCAGGTGTCAAAACATCCAAGTCGTCGGGATTTTCTGTAATGGGACAAAGTGCAGATATTTCACAAACAATGGTGCGAAGCTCGTGAAAGGTTAGAATCGTCTTCCCAACAACGCGATAGAAGTGAAATTTGGCCGATTTCACTGCAGCCTCCCATAAGCCGCCAAATTGAGGAGAACGTGGTGGGATGAAACGCCAGCTGACTCCGATTGAATAGCATGACTTTGTAATCTCATTAGATTGAGGATCGCCGAGGAAGAGTTCCCGAAGTTCCTTGAGCTCGTTTTTTGCACCAACAAAGTTCGTCGCATTATCCGACCAAATAGTGTTTGGTTTGCCTCGAATGCCGATGAATCTCCTTAGTGCAGCAATGAACGACGATGTAGATAGATCTTCAACAACTTCCAGGTGCGTTGCCTTGGTGGCGAAGCAAACGAAAACAGAAATGTAACATTTCGTTGGCGGCCTGTTCCTCACTTCCGATTTGCAAAGGAAGGGACCACAGAAGTCGATTCCAGTGGTGAGAAACGGGCGACTCGGCTGGACACGATCAGCTGGCAGTGGGGCCATGATATGCTCGCAGAGTTTGGGCCTTAGACGAAAGCATCGAATGCACTTGCTGATCACAGCTGCAACAGTTTTTCGTCCACCAATTGGCCAGAATCTCTGGCGCAGAGCTGCGAGAAGGCTTTGTGAACCAGCGTGCAAGAACTTGTGGTGATAAAACAGGATAATGGCTGTTGTTACCGGATGCCGTTTCGGTAGCAGCATTGGATGTCTAGCATCGAAGTCCAGGAGTGAGTTCTGCAAACGCCCTCCAACTCGCATGAGTCCTGTGTGATCAAGCAGCGGATTCAAGGAAATCAGTCTACTTTTGGATGAGAGTGGCTTCTTTGCGCTCAGGGCCTTGTGCTCGTCCGCAAAATGTACCAATTGTATGGCTTTCACGAGCAAGTGCGTGCCACTTCTGATGTCATCGACTGTTAAGACACCTCTTTCGCATGGCACATCCTTGTGCTTGAATTGCAAGAAGCGATAAATATAAGCGAAAACACGCTGAAGTTTGCCAAACGAATTTTATTATTTGCAGGTGAATGTGATGTCCAGGTGATGAGCCAGAACTAACGCTTGCCGCCGGCGTTCAGGTAAATCTCCAACAGATGGTGCAGTTGCTGGCCAATCGGATGCTTGTGAGCGCAGAAAGGCAGGTCCCTCGATCCATAGGCTTGATCTAAGCAACTCGAGCGTTGTGCATCCACGAGAGAGTACATCTGCTGGATTCATTTCGGACGGTACATGACGCCACGTCATTTCTTTGGTTCGTTCCTGAATTTGAGCTATCCTGTTGGAGACGAAGACATTGAAATTAGAAGAAGCTTCACGAATCCAGGATAGAGCTATGGTGGAATCCGACCAACAATAGTAACTACAAGAAAATGGAACTATCCCTGCGATGTTAGAGATGAGTTCAGATAATAAGTGCGCTGCTGCCAGCTCCAACTTGGGGATTGTGAGTGTCTTCAGAGGAGCAACCCTTGACTTAGAGCAAAGCAGACGCGAGGTTAGTTCTCCTTTTGATTCTGATCGAATGTAAATACAGGCGCCGTACGCAGACATGCTAGCATCACCAAATCCATGTATCTCCCATGAAGCATGAGGCAACAATACAAAACGGGGAAATTTGAAGGAAGTGGCAGCTGAAATCCTCGATTTGTGCTCCAGCCAAGATGAGTGCTGGGCTAAAGGCAAGCTTTCATCCCAGTCAAGCTTATATTTCCATAACTCCTGCAAGAAGATTTTCAGCTTCGTAATGATTGGTGCTATAAGTTCGAGGGGATCATAGAATTTAGCTATGGCTGATAAAATTGCTCTTTTGGTTGCTGGCCTCTCAGGCAACTCTTCTGAAAAGTGAAAGATCAAGTCGTCGGAACTTGGATCCCAAACCAAGCCCAAAGTCTTTGCAATATCCGTTCCATCGTGGAACTTCAGCAGCTTTTCTCGGTCGTCTTCAGACTCGCCTTCCAGTGCAGCTGGCTCGTTCGAACTCCATTTGCGTATTGGGAAGTGACCTCTGCGCAAAAGTTCCTTTACTTCCATACGAATTTCCATGACTTCTTCGACAGAATCGCCTCCAGATATCAAGTCGTCCACATAAAAATCCCGGCGAACGATCTTGGCAGCAAGCGGAAAATTGGCTTCTTCGTCCTGCGACAACTGTTGCATTGATCGTATGGCTAAAAAGGCTGCAGACTTCGTGCCGTATGTGACCGTGTCCAGAGTGTAGACTCTGATTTCATCATCAGGATTTTCACGCCACAAAATGCACGGAAGATATTCATCAGGATGCGTTACGCGTACACAGCGGTACATTTTACAAATATCGCCACATAAAGCAATCCGAAAGAAGCGAAAGCGAAGAAGCGTTGTGAACAATTTGGGTTGTGTTGAAGGTCCGGCTAGAAGAAGATCATTTAGTGAATAGCCCCAATGACCCGTCAAAGACAACACGTAGCTTGGTTGTTGTGCTATCCATTTTACGAACGCAGTGATGAGGTAGATAATATTGAGGAAAGATAGACTGCTTGTTGGCCAATGACATGTGATTCAATTCGAGGTATTCCTTAAGAAAGGCGGAATATTGCGACTTAAGATCGGAGTCCCTTGCAAGTTTCTTCTCAAGTGACTTAAAACGCTGCAAGGCACGCTCATAAGAGTCTCCGAGAGAATCGAAGTTAGTTTTGGCTGGTAAACGAACTGAATACTGCCCAGAGCTATGTCGAGTGAATCCCTTTTGTTATAGCTGCTCGCAGAGCAAGTCATCATCTGATATATTATAGATGCCGTTGAGCCACAGCAATGATCTATTTCCCAAAATCGCTTGACGATGTCAGTTAACGCTTCACTCTCCGAGTGTTGAGTCGACTCCATGCGAGATGTAGTTAAAATTGAAAATTTTGATTTTGCAGCAGACAGATTTCCTGCCACAATCCAACCGAGTCGTGTCTTCTGCAAAAATGGTAGATTTTCCGCTAATTTAATCTGCCCAACACAGAGAAGACCGTAGAATAGACCTGCACCAATAAGAAAGTCAATTCGTTGACTTTTGTAGAAAAGAGGATCAGCGAGGTGAATGTTGTTTGGCATGTTCCATTGTGAAGGATTTATGTCGAAATGAGGGTGATATCCAGTAATGGTGTTTGTTATTGCCGCAGTGAACGATGTTTGATAAGAGGCGTTTCGAGATTGCAATTTCATATCAATTGCGTTATCAGATGAGACTGCGGATTCTCCAAGAACGACTGAGGTTTAAGCTGAAGAAGATTTGCGAAGCGAGATGTAACCAAATTCAGCTGAGCTGCTGAATCAAGTATGGCTCGGCAAGGCACAAGCACACCAGAACAATTTCTTACATAAACGACAGCAGTAGCTAACAGCACGTACTCGGACTGATTTTGGGCTTCAGGCGGAGCTGCAGTGGGAGCTGTTGAAACAAGCGCTGATGCACGCTGAGTTTGGGAATCAGATGGAGGTTGCGCAACGACAGTGGCAGTGTTGGAATCCATATGGAGCAAGGAGTGATGTTTGGACTGACAATGCCTACAGTGCCCAGACTTGCACTGTTGCAGACTGTGTCCCTTCCTTGTATCGAAGGTTTGGAGTCAAGGCCAAGAATCGCGTACATTTAAACAAATAATGATCGTTACCGTTGCATAAAGTACATGAGGAGCTAGACGAAGATATGAGCGCATTTCGATTCAATTTAGGTTTTCCCACCTGAGAGCTGGGTGTTGTATCTACCGCAGCATTTCCCAAGTTTTCTATCATCATGCATCTCTTTTCCAAAAACGATGACATATCCGTCCACTTGGGCAGCTTATTCGTTGGCAGAGCCTCCTCCCATTTCTCACGCATTGTTTGATCCAGTTTCGAAACGACGAGATGAATCAGCATTCCATCGGCGATCTCCTGAGCTGTTGCCACCGCGTTTAATGAACGCAGGTGAGCTTGAATTTTGTCGCTCAATTCGCGCAAGCTGCTTGCAGAGCCCTTCTCAACACTTGGAAGCCCAAAAATAGCCCGAACGTGTGCCTGAAATTGTAACAATTTATTGTCAAAACGTTTGATTAACATATCCAAAGCTGTGTCATAGTTATCAGATGTGAGCTTCAGGGAGAGAATGGTTTCCAGAGCAGCGCCTTCCAAACATGATCGTAGGTGCTGAAATTTCTCGTTCCTCGTTGCTCCCGACTACATTGTTGTACATGGCATAAAAGTCTAGCCATTCAGTGTAGACGCCCGAAAACCGCGGCAGTTGAAACTCTGGAAGCCTGGTGCTCCGGGAAACTAAACGAAATGTTCCGCTTTGCTCATCCGCGACGTTCCGAATCACAGTTGAGTTGACCACAGACGTTTTGCGATGAAGAGTGAGCTCACGGGATAATCTTGACTTTACTTCACAATAAATTTGATCGAACTCGAGTCGCGCGTCAGAAGCAAGTTCCATTAAGTTGAGCTTTTCTAGAGCACACCGAGATCTATCATAGTCGGTATGCAAGCGATCTACAATGTCAATGCGCGCCTCCAGATCAAACTCATCAAAATGCGAAAGATCTTCCGATTTCAAAAATTCATTTAATGCCACAACTTGCCGCAATACGGAATCTGATTTTGCTTTATAAAAATCAATGTCACTTGAACCCGCGGCAGCGTTGTCATTGCCTGCTGTGTTATTTGCCATTTTAGTCGATTTTGAATACACTGTACCAAACTGTACCGATATAGAAACAGTTGCGGCTTATGTATATAAAAACCTCTTTACGAGGTAAAAGTCTAGTGACGAAAACATTTTCATGCCCCAAAATTTCTGATATCCAATTTTGTGACGAATAATATTAAGTTTTACATATAAATAATTAAAAAAAAAAATTTTGGGATATCAGAAGTCAATCGCCAAAATGTGAGAAAAAATACCTTTTTTTACCTGTAGCTTTTTACCTGTGTTCTGAAGTAACTCAAAGCTGTACATATACATAAGCATATGATCTGTAAACTAACTCTCTTTAATGTAATTTGCAAGCTTGTGCAGCATCTTGTAATGTTATTATCAGTCAGACCCTTATAGCATCCAAACGATAAATGCTACAGATGTAATCTATTTATCGTTAAAAAGGTAGTTCGGAGGGCTTTTAAGCATAGCTTTAAACTTTTTTGCCAACATTTTTTTTTTTAATTATTTATATGCAAAACTTAATATTATTCGTCACAAAATTGGATATCAGAAATTTTGGGGCTTGAAAATGTTTTCGTCACTAGATGACGACGAAATAATAGTAATTTTAGTTCTGCTCCCGACATAAACCATAAATTCCTTTTAAATTCAGAGTATCAAATGTACTTTTCAAGTACAGACTGCAAAAATTCAAATAATTTATAAAAATTAAAAGTCGATCGATTGTAAACTTTTATGATGGTTTTTCCTTAACAAAGCTTTTTTAATGTTAGGCTTATTTAAAATTATCTTAAAATAAATAAGTCCAGATTTGTATAATCACTGCGGACGGTAGTCCGCGCTAGTGACGAAAGCAGCACGAAGGGTGCGAAGGCGACTAGCATATATACACAGGAAGAATGGAAGATTTGCTATGACTGTCCGATCAGGTCGAGTTATATACCGATCGACAGGTATCAACTTAACTTACAAATGTGCATACTAAGACTTTTAAAAACTCACCTGGTTCGTGAGATAAACAGGTGTAAGTGGGAGGGGCAAAATTTAAATGATTGGAGCTAATGGGGCCGTTGGAGCCTTTCATCAAAATCCGACCGCTGGTTCGAAAGATAATTAATTTTGAAATTTTTAGGGGCCTTCCGAAAATGAGATGAAAAGTCAGTCTGTCTGTTTGTTTGTTTGTTTGTTTGTTAGTATCAAAGCGTTGATTTAGCTGAAATGTTTGAATGAGGACTTGTTCCCGCTCAAAAATATAGAAACGTTTGTTCTACGACTTTTTCGAAAATCGCTAGTTTAGCGGGAAATCGCTAAAAACCGCTAAAATATATATCGTTGCAAAGGTATTTTGAAGGGCTCTTAGGCATACCTTCAAAGTTTTTCTTTTAAGTAAAAAGGTATATCTATATATCGTTGCAAAGGTATTTTGAAGGGCTCTTAGGCATACCTTCAAAGTTTTTCTTTTAAGTAAAAAGGTAAACGGCTACAGGTGAAACAAGGTATTTTTTTACACATTTTGGCGATTTAAGAAAAATCTACACATGAGATTACTTTAAAATATGTTATATGTTATAGGCAATTTAATTCCGCGTTTTTTGACATATAACACGTATCTGTCAAAATTCGTTTGGACAAGATATTACCTATTAACTGAATATACCTTTTACCTTTACACTACTGCATGTACATATGCAGTATGTACACTACTTGCACTGCTTGCAGTGCATGTGGAAAGATACTGCTTGCAAGTGTTGAATTCTTTTTGCGGCAGATGAAACATTTTGTAATTCCGATTACAGCAAGATCGAAATATATTTATGAATATATATATTATATTGACAAAATAGTTTTGTCAAAAGCAGAGGCGATTGCAAAAATTTCTGATATCCCCCAAAAAAACCTCTTTACGCGGTAAAAGTCTAGTGACGAAAACATTTCCATGCCACAAAATTTCTGATATCCAATTTTGTGACGAAATATATTAAATTTTGTATATATGCTAATTTATTATATACTAGGGGGCTCCGCCCCCTGCTCGCTTCGCTCGCCAACCCCCGCTCGTTTATTAAATATGCCAAAAAAAAAAATTAATATACATAAAAAGTAAAAAAAAAAATTGACATTCGGCACTGCCCAAAAAGTTATTTTTTTAGGTGCAAAGAAGCTGCGCAAAGTGCCGAATGTCAATTTTTTTTTTCACAAAATTGGATATCAGAAATTTTGCGGCATGGAAATGTTTTCGTCACTAGACTTTTACCGCGTAAAGAGGTTTTTTTGGGGTAGTATAGAACTCCTAGATGCAAATTCGTATAGAATATCCCCATATTTTAAGTAAAAGACTACAGTTTTAGAAATGTTCAATCGGAAGTTCTTTGACTTTATTTTGCCATACAACAAATCGGAGTTTGAAGCTGGTAACGCTTATCCATAATGTCTATCATCAAAGTAGGGGGTTGTGGACCTGGTCGGTGCCTCTTTAGCCATCGCAAGAAATCCTATAACCGCGAGAAGTATTAGATTTGATGTCTGCATTTTGTTCTTTCCTGGATTCAACTGTATTTGATGTATTGTGTGGCTGCACTTTTATATGATTAAGATCAAATATGCCTAACTAATCAATTAGTTACTAGAATTATTTTCACTTGATAATAAAATTATATAATAGTGCTTATATCACATATTGCTGTTAAACAGGTGTTCATCGTACGCTTCATTAGCAACAAGTCGAGTGGACTCGGCTGTAGGATACCCTGTGCGCCGACACTCCGATAGCCTTATACGTATCACTGCGGACGGCAGTCCGCGCTAGTGACGAAAGCAGCACGAAGGGTGCGAAGGCGACTAGCATATATACACAGGAAGAATGGAAGATTTGCTATGACTGTCCGATCAGGTCGAGTTATATACCGATCGAAAGGTATCAACTTAACTTACAAATGTGCATACTAAGACTTTTAAAAACTCACCTGGTTCGTGAGATAAACAGGTGTAAGTGGGAGGGGCAAAATTTAAATGATTGGAGCTAATGGGGCCGTTGGAGCCTTTCATCAAAATCCGACCGCTGGTTCGAAAGATAATTAATTTTGAAATTTTTAGGGGCCTTCCGAAAATGAGATGAAAAGTCAGTCTGTCTGTTTGTTTGTTTGTTTGTTTGTTAGTATCAAAGCGTTGATTTAGCTGAAATGTTTGAATGAGGACTTGTTCCCGCTCAAAAATATAGAAACGTTTGTTCTACGACTTTTTCGAAAATCGCTAGTTTAGCGGGAAATCGCTAAAAACCGCTAAAATATATATCGTTGCAAAGGTATTTTGAAGGGCTCTTAGGCATACCTTCAAAGTTTTTCTTTTAAGTAAAAAGGTAAACGGCTACAGGTGAAACAAGGTATTTTTTTACACATTTTGGCGATTTAAGAAAAATCTACACATGAGATTACTTTAAAATATGTTATATGTTATAGGCAATTTGATTCCGCGTTTTTTGACATATAACACGTATCTGTCAAAATTCGTTTGGACAAGATATTACCTATTAACTGAATATACCTTTTACCTTTACACTACTGCATGTACATATGCAGTATGTACACTACTTGCACTGCTTGCAGTGCATGTGGAAAGATACTGCTTGCAAGTGGTGAATTCTTTTTGCGGCAGATGAAACATTTTGTAATTCCGATTACAGCAAGATCGAAATATATTTATGAATATATATATTATATATTTTTCTGGAGTACATAGGTAAAAAGCTACAGGTGGAAAAATATTTCTTTGGCGATTTAAGAAAAATCTACGTTTTAAATCACTTTAAAATATTTTACATATAGGCAATTTAATTCCTCTTTTCTAATAAATAATACATATCTGTCTGTACAAATGCAAAAATTTCTGATATCCCCCAAAAAAACCTCTTTACGCGGTAAAAGTCTAGTGACAAAACATTTCCATGCCACAAAATTTCTGATATCCAATTTTGTGACGAAATATATTACATTTTTTATATATGCTAATTTATTATATACTAGGGGGCTCCGCCCCCTGCTCGCTTCGCTCGCCAACCCCCGCTCGTTTATTAAATATGCCAAAAAAAAAATTAATATACATAAAAAGTAAAAAAAAAATTGACATTCGGCACTTTGCGCAGCTTCTTTGCACCTAAAAAAATAACTTTTTCGTCACAAAATTGGATATCAGAAATTTTGTGGCATGGAAATGTTTTCGTCACTAGACTTTTACCGCGTAAAGAGGTTTTTTTGGGGGTTTTGTTTAAACGTAAACAATCAATGTATGTCTTGGGTTGAATCTCGGCTTCTCGAACTATTTAGGCCTACTTTGATTCTTCCCGTCTACCTATAGTTCTTAACATCTATATGATCTAGTGAACAGATTTTAACCAAATTCGATCATCAATTAAAAGCAATAGAATCTTCCCAATCTGTAAGTTCGGTTGAGATATGACGAAAAAAAAAAAATACATACTAAATTTTAGTTTTCGATCAATCGTTCCTGTGGCATCTATTTGATGGCCAAGATAATAATGAGAATAAAAACAAAGTGCGTTGCAGAGACTCCCTTAACTTAAATAAATAAAAGCCGCATTCTTACAAGCAAATAAAAGTTGTTTGGCAACACTGATTCGTTTTGCAATGCACAAGTACTTATGAAGGTCAAATCTCTTGTATGAAATATTGTCCTAAATAATAAATTTTCTCCAGAATATTAATATTTTTTTGTTTTTATTATTGCTGCTGCTCTATTCCTATTCTAAGTAAAACGTATATATTCAGTTAACTGGTAATATCTTCCGAGAATCCTAGCTAGTTATGCGGACGGCAGACCGCGCTAGTGACGAAAGCAGCACGAAGGGTTCGTAAGGCGACTAGCAATATATGCAGGGAGAATGGCGATCCGATCGAGTTATTGGAAACCCAACTGGGTAATGAGCTAAAAAGGTGTAAGTGGGAGGGACAAGAAAGATTTTCAATCCAAATTTTTCACTTTAGACTGATCGTTCCTACGGCAGCTATATGATATAGCGGACCGATTTCATCCAAACTTGGGCAGGATAAATAGGACTATCCCAGATACCAACATGCCATGTTTAGTATATCTATCTCTTAAATTGTCAATTGTAAATTGTAATTTCTTCGATCTATGAATTAAGTAGCATGATAGGTACTCGTAATAATAATAGTTAACGTTAGTTAGTAAAAAAATCCTAGTGGCGGGCAAAGAAAATCGGACACCATAAAACAGCGTTTCTTGAAGTTATTTTTAAGTGTTTATTTATTCGACCACAGGAAAAGCGTACGTGACCTAGGAACCGTTTAAATGATACAAACCTTTCCTTAATCAATTAGGTACCTATTAAAAATTTTTAATTTTGTAAAAGTCTAATTTCGAATTTTTTTCCTCTGGTTCCAACCAAAAATATTGACTGCAAAAAAATTGTTTCTAAAATTTCTTCGCTAGTCTTTTTTACGATTTTTTGAAAACTGTAAAAAAAACAATTCTTCATTTTCACACAAAAAGTCGAATAAAGAAACACTTTAAAAAAATCCAAAAACCTTTCTTTTATGGTGTCCGGTTTTGTTTGTCCGCCACTGTATATACTTTATAGGGTCGGAGATGCTTCCTTCTGCCTGCTAAATGCATTGCAACGAATACAATATCCTCTTTTACTTATGTTTAAGTAACGGGTATTACAAACTTTATCTGCTTGCAATATAAGCGAACATACATACTACATTATCTCTGAGATCTAGGCGCTACACAGATGGACGGACAGACGGACATGGATATATCCGTCAAGTATACTTTATGGGGTTTGGCACGCATCCGTCAGCCTGCTATACACTTTTTTTCGTGACAAGGTTAACAGACCCCTGTTCTTTTTTTTATGAAATAATTAAATAAATAAATATAAATATATTTGAATAATGTGTATCTATAATATTTAAAATATTTGCAATGATAAAAGAATTTTAGATTCATTGTATTGCTGAGAATGTAGTTCGCAACCGGCGAATAGTAATCGTAATTACCATCTGATATAAGCCATAAAATTAAATAAAGAATATCTTAAAATAAAACTTTTGATTACCCACACTTACCTTTTCAAATACAGAGTATATGTACCCAGTTTACTTTTTAAGTACAAGCCGTTAATAATCGAAACAATTTCCAAAATTATATAATTGATATAACAAAGAAATTTGTTAAGCATATTAGAGCTTCTATCATTACGTGGAAAATAAGAGAATGCTATAAAAGTTGCTGGTTATGGGACTGGCTAGCTAGTCGTTTGATTAATACCTGTCGAAGAACACCTGAAATTGAACATAACGAAGAAGATGCATCTGAAAACACTCGTACTTCTTGCTGGCATAGCTCTCATGCTTTGCATTGAGCCACCATGTCCACCAAACTGGGATGATCCAAGTTCTCATCGGGAGTAAAGGAACTCGTATATTTACATATACAAAGCTCATTGAAACCAAATAAATGAAGTAATCTAGTTTGATTGATTTATAAAAATTATTATAAAAACAAAATTATAATTTCTTAAACAGCTGTTTTCGGCTTTGATTGTTGTATTGGATTGGGAAAGGACGAAATCTAAATGTGTATATTAAGACTTTTGGAAACATACCTGGTTTGTGAGATAAACAGGCGTAAGTGGGAGGGGCAAAATTTAAATGTTTAGAGCAAATAACGCCGTTGGAGCCTTTTGGATATTTTTTTTCAATTGTTTGCTATTTTAATCAAAAATACGCGTCGAATAGTACCTAGATCATCGAAGTCCGATTGCTGGTTCAAAAAATAATTAATTTTGAAATTTTAAGTGGCCTTCCGAGATCGAGATAAAAAGTCAGTCTGCTTGTTTGTCAGTTTATTAATATCAAAGCGTTATCTTTAATCGGTGGATGAGGACTTGTTCCCGATCAAAAAATGTAGAAACGTTTGTTCTACGACTTTTTCAAAAAAGTTTAGTTTAGCGGAAAATCGGTACAAATTACTGTACTGATTACTGGTACATGGTAAAAAAGCGAATAGTGACTGTTATTATAAATTTGTGAATTATATTTTTGCAGTAATCGCATTCAACTATATTTGAAATGCATCAACCTGTTTTTCAGGATGTCTTATAAGGTTGCCTCAAAAGTTGCCTCAAACTTTTATACCGACCGAACTTATGAGATCATTATTCGACGGACTCGAATAGGCGTGGTCTTAAATAATATCGTATTATTCTTAAAGTAGACAAATTTATAATATTTTCGATTCAAAAATTCCAGGCTCTTACATATCTGTGGATCGAATCGCATCGGATCTGAGGGTATGATTAGTATTTCTTGCATAACATTTGATAAAGAAATAAATGGTTATGTAAACGTGCAGTGTTAATCGATTCTCCATGTCATTATGGTATAACTAACATACTTAATGTGTTTAATTCGTTAGCCATACTAGAACTTATGTAACTTTTGACTATAAATAACTGAGTAGCAAAGGGAAAATCTGAAGTCCAAGACAGACAACAAAGGAAAAAGATGCAGCTGAAAACTCTCGTACTTCTTGCTGTTATAGCATTTCTTAAGATTGCTGAAATTCGGGATAAGGATGTATTCTGGAAAGCGGGCCACTCACAGTAGGCAAAAAATGAATATTTTTTGTCTCATGCAGCTTATCAATTTAAATAAAATACATTTTTAACAAGTGCATATAATGATTTTTTTCTTTGCGAATCAAATATTGCTCTGTAAACAAGTTTCCAGATTGGAAAGATGCAGATTGGAAGACAACCACCGTATGAAATGAGGAAATGCTTCTGGGTTTAAAGTTAAAGTTTTATCTGAAGATTTCGATTTATATATTCATATCTTTAAAAAATAATCAGGCCTGTTCCGGTTTTCACTTTCGGTAAGATTTTGCGGAAGTGAATTTCTTTAACTTGCTCTAATATCATTTCGGTGAAAAGTTTAAGTCGGATAAAGTTAAAACGATCATTTTTTAAATTCTTGGGTTAAGTGCAAAGCAAATAAATGCATTTCACTAAATGGTATAAAATGAAAAGTGAAAACCGGAACAGGCCTGAATAAAATAAAAATAAATAAAATAAAACTTTCTTTCCACAATACTAATGAACGTGTTAATTATTATAGAACTATTCTAACATTTGAAAAAATTAATTAAATTCCAGTTTCTTAAGTTTGTAAGGATAGCATGGGAGCATGAAAATATAATAATGTACACAGCCATAAAGTAATATACTTTTCAAGTGAACATTATTACTAAAAATAATTAATTAGTTAGGTATTTTATAACTTATTTTCAAGTGAACATAATCACTTATAATAATTAATTAGTTAGATATTCTATAACTTATATAAAGCACTAAAAGCCAATAGAATTTATGTAAAGAAAGAAAAACGATGCTGCTCCAAAATCGTTTAGTACTTCTGGCGATTAAATATGAATGCCATAATAGCTACTGTCCTTGGTGGTAGAACTTGAATACATTTCTGATTTTTAGCAATAAAACTTGAAATCTTGCAATTGCTTGAAAAACTGTTGAAGACTTTTTCCTACAGATAATTTCAGAAAAAAATAAAGTTGATTAATACGAATTTTCACTATTTAAAAATGCAAGACTTTTCAATTTACAAGAACGGGCTGGCGAGCATCGGATACAATAAATATTAAATAGTCTGGAATAGGACAAAATCATAAATATTATTTAATTATTATAGAACTTGTCAAGCTATTTGCATCATAAACGAACCTACATATACGTATTTAATATCTGTCATATAACAAATAAATGTATGTAAAAAGATTTGATGATTTGATTATCCAACTGATTATAATTACTGTAAATAATTAGGTTAGGTATAGTTAGGTATAATATAGCTTATACAATTTTTAACTATACATATAACGAAAAACGCTGAGTAGCAAGAGGAATTTGTATTCGGAAGTCCAATCGAATAAAGATAAAGAATGGCAAATGATGCAGCTGGAAACTCTCGTACTTCTGGCTGTTATAGCATTTGTCAAGATAAGTTCTGGCCAACATGAGTTCTGGCCATCTTCTGGTGAATTTATAAAAATCGAAATAAAGTCAATATCTAAACAACTGATAATTTCAAGTGCAAAGGAGTTTGAGAATCGTTAATTGGACAAAAAACTCTTAAACTTAAAGTGAATTCGACAGATCAACAGCCTTTTTTCAAGACTTTGTTGGGTTGTCAGTAATTTGTAAATCCCCCAAAAAAACCTCTTTACGCGGTAAAAGTCTAGTGACGAAAACATTTCCATGCCACAAAATTTCTGATATCCAATTTTGTGACGAAATATAATTAATTTTTTATATATGTTAATTTATTATATACTAGGGGGCTCCGCCCCCTGCTCGCTTCGCTCGCCAACCCCCGCTCGTTTATTATATATGCCAAAAAAAAAATTAATATACATACAAAGTAAAAAAAAAATTGGCATTCGGCACTGCGCAAAAAGTTATTTTTTAGGTGCAAGGAAGCTGAAGCTTTTTGCGCAAAGTGCCGAATGCCAATTTTTTTTTTACTTTGTATGTATATTAATTTTTTTTTGGCATATATAATAAACGAGCGGGGGTTTGGCGAGCGAAGCGAGCAGGGGGCGGAGCCCCCTAGTATATAATAAATTAACATATATAAAAAATTAATTATATTTCGTCACAAAATTGGATATCAGAAATTTTGTGGCATGGAAATGTTTTCGTCACTAGACTTTTACCGCGTAAAGAGGTTTTTTGGGGGATATCAGAAATTTTTGCAATCGCCTCTGCTTTTGACAAAACTACTTTGTCAAAAGGAATTTAGTGTTTATAGAAAATAGAATACAGTCTGCTAATAAAAAACAATTTTTAGAAAAATTGCTCACGCTGGGAGTTGAACCCGCGTCTCCCGAACATATCAAACTTGACGGAAACTTAGCACCTTAGACAGATCTGACTACAGCGATTCTTTGCAGCTTAGATTTCTGCAAACACCCTTTTTAAAATTGAAAAACATTAAAAAAAAACCTATTCGGATCATCTACTAACAAATTAATTGCATTTAAAAATTAAAAAAAAAAAAAAAAGTTTTGGCCGTGTCAGAACTCGAACCCGGAGACCCGAACTGAGGAATTCATTCAAAAATCGGACGCACTACACTATGCGCCACTGGCGATACTTAAGAACGACCGTCTAATTATAGATTTCATTGTTATTGGACTGTTAGTCAAATGTAATTGCTGCTGCCGTCCTATTCCAATTCAAAGTAAAATGTATAAATAAAATTAATTTACAGAGAGACTCTAATGCTTAACTCATTTGAATAAATTAAAGTCGCGTTGTCACACAAAACAAAACTAAACTGTCTGGCAGCACTGGTTATTTTTGCATCACATAAATATAACATATGCTTCTGGCATTGTTACTTTGCTGGGAAATTTTCAATATGCTAACCCAAAATTTTTAAAAACAAATAATATTTATATCAAAATCAGTTTACGCAAATATAATATAATTGCATTTAAAAATTTAAAAAAAATGTTTTGTCCGTGCCAGAATTTGAACCCCGACCCCAAGCTGAATCGGACGCATGCAAAAATCGGACGCTCTACACCATGCGCCACTGGCGATCTCTAAGAACGACTGTCAAAATTATAGATTTCATTGTTACTGGACTGTTAGTCAAATGTAATTGCTGCTGCCGTCCTATTGCAATTCAAAGTAAAATATATATTTAGTTAATTGGTTATATCTTCCAAACCAATCAACAAAAATTTATGCATGATAATCATCTACTAACAAATGAATTGCATTTAAGAAATAAAAAAAAAAGTTTAGTCCGTGCTAGAATTCGAACCCGGATCCCGAGCTGAGAATTCACGCAAAAATCGGACGCTCTACTCTATGCGCCACTGGCGATCTTTAAGAACGACTGTCAAATTATAGATTTCATTGTTACTGGACTGTTAGTCAAATGTAATTGCTGCTGCCGTCCTATTGCAATTCAAAGTAAAATGTATATATTTAGTTATTGGTTATATCTTCCAAACCAATCGACTACAATTTATGCATGATACATCAAAAAACGCGAAATTGTACAAACTATAGCATATTGAAAATTAAAAAAAATCGTTAGCGGCGTTTTCTCAAAAGTGGAGAAAAATACCTTAATTTCACCTGTAGCTGTTTACCTATTTACCTAAAAAAAAAACTTCGAAGGTATGCCTAAGAGCCCTTCGAAATACCTTTTCAACGATATATAGATCACATCTGTGGCTTCTATCGTTTGGATGCTATGGGGGTTTTAAGTTTGGCGGTTTTTAGCGATTTCCCGCTAAACTAGCGGTTTTTCGAAAAAGTCGTAGAACAAACGTTTCTATATTTTTGAACAGGAACAAGTCCTCATTCAAACATTTAAGCTAAATTAACGATTTGATCCAAACAAACAAACAGACAAACAGACAAACAGACAAACAGACAAACAGACAAACTGACTTTTCATCTCATTTTCGGAAAGCGACTACAAATTTCAAAATTAATTATCTTTTGAACCAGTAGTCGGATTTTGATGATTGAGGTGTCATTCGACGCGTATTTTTATGAGAAATATTAAAAAATTAAAAATGTTGACCAAAAAGCTTCAGCGGCCCCATTAGCTCCAATCATTTAAAATGTGACCCTCCCACTTACACACCTGTTTATCTCACAAACCAGGTGAGTTTTCAAAAGTCTTAGTATGCACATTTGTAAGTTAAATTTATACCTTTCGATCGGTATATAATTCGACCTGATCGGACAGTCATAGCAAATTTTCCATTCTTCCTGTGTATATATGCTAGTCGCCTTCGCACCCTTCGTGCTGCTTTCGTCACTAGCGCGGACTGCCGTCCGCAGTGATTGGTTCATAATTCGGTTTCATTAGCTCAGCTCTCTAGTCTTTCTTTCCTTCTTACCCACTCCCTCTATCCAAGTATTGTAGCTTAAGTAATTTTATTTGTATATTTTTTGTTTCTCTTTATTTGGTTGTTTTGTTTGGAGTCAGCGTCAATGCGTTCGTTGGCTTCTTTTGTCTGTCTGTCTGTCTAGCTGTCTGTTCGTGGGGGAAAACAATTCAAAAGCTCACAAATGAAATGGGTACAATCAACTAACTGTAAATAGTTTTTATTTCTCCTGCTTCTCCTCCGCCTGCTTCTTGTTCTTCTTTCAGTTTCTTGTTGCTTTTTGTTTTGGACGCTGTGCCAGTTTTGCTTATGAACGGACAGACAGACAGACTGACAGACAGACAGCGTTATAATTTTCTATTTTCTACAACTTATGATTGCCTCTGCTTTAGCTTGTTATTCGTTTCCCTTCTCTCATTCTCTCACCCTGTCTCTTTTAAGCATTTGCCAAATTGTTAATCGAATACCGAATCCCAATCGGCGCATATTTAATTTGCATATTTGGTCACTTGTTAATTAATAAACAACTGCAAAACGACCGAAAAACATGTCTAAATAAATTCGAATGCTTAATGCCTGAGTAGCTGATTGACTATGAAATACCCTGTGCCGAGTTGTAGCTGCCTTTCTCTCGCTTCAAGCTTCTTTTCAACATTAGATGCATTTGTATCTTCAACTTAATATGAAGAAATTAATCTGTATTAAGATTGTTAAATATATGTAGCTTTAACTTGTTCAATACTATTCAACAAATTCATCATACCCTTTTTAAAATTCCATTGCGGTGAGTATTACAAAATTTATCTTTGAAATTGCTCAAATATATCTTCAGTATTGACATTATCGACTCTGTTGAAGCTAAGTTCAGTTTTTATTGCATGTTTCGGACACTTGATTGAATTTAAAAATGTTAAAAGTCAGCAGTTAAAGCCATATCAAAACAGGTGATAGCCAAAACATTAGCCAATAAACATTTTTAACATGTTTCAGTCAGTAAATTTACATCAATATATACATACTTATTGTACATATATGTATATGGATAATTATACTTAATTTATTTCAGGGTATTAAATAAATTGAGACTAAGAATTGTGTATTTAAGATCCGTAATAACTGCTTTTGTATTAGCCTAGAAAAATGGTAAAACACTTGTTATAGCTACGTGTATTTATACATTAAAATATTCATAAATAAATTTATATATGTACATTTTTAAAGTAAATTCTATGATTTGTAAATTATTTATTTGTAAATATTTGTAGTTATAAAATAGCTTGAGAGTAATAAATTGATTGAGATGTGTAATAAGGCTATAACACTTTTATAATTACGTGTATTTAAAAATATACATATATATTATTATTTTCATATTTAAATAAATTTATATACATTTTTAAATAAAATATGAGTAACTATAATTTTATTTCTATGAATAATAAGTTTATTCAATTTATAAATATTTTGGGATATAAAATATCTTTATTTAAATACTATTATTTTCATATTTAAATAAATATGATCATATTTGTAATTCAAGTCAGTATTAAATAAAACTATACATCTTTTTCATTATAATTATAGGCTTTCATTTATAATTATGGCTCTGGGTATTATGATTATTATGTGACAATTGAAGTTGACATTTTGTGTGACAGTTAACAGACCTAAATGATATCTTTACTTACATACATACATATATGGCTAGTATGCGGCAGAACAAATTCGCATGGATAGAGACGCCAGTTACAGCTATTATAATATATATGGCCTGCTAGAAGTGATAGAAGGAGGGGAAGCGAGGGGTGCAAGCAATGTATTGGCTCGGCTAAGCAAGGGGGTCAGTGCATGAAGGTTAGCGGCAATTTGTGTCGACAACAACGACAACAAACGTCAAATGCAGCAACCAAAAGCCAAAGCCAACTTGAACCGTTGCTCCAACGACAGATCGATGAAATGGCAACAAGAACAACAACAATGGTAACAACAGCAACAACATGGTAACAACAGCAACAACAATGGTAACAACAGCAACAACAATGGTAACAACAACAACAATAAGTCAA
This sequence comes from Drosophila suboccidentalis, assembly GCA_037043435.1. Classification (NCBI taxonomy): domain Eukaryota; kingdom Metazoa; phylum Arthropoda; class Insecta; order Diptera; family Drosophilidae; genus Drosophila; species Drosophila suboccidentalis. Next base: position 30,119 of record JBAMBK010001500.1, read on the forward strand.
TTTCATTGGCAATAATAAATAGAAGAAAAGAAACTGCAGCAACGTTATGTGTTGCTCTCCCCTCCCTTCCCCCAACCTCTTTTAACTTCTCTTACACGCCTCCTGCTGCCCCTCTCCAGCTCCCCTCTTAACCCCTGAGGCATCCACACGTCCATCCAGCGATCGGCAACAAGCTAAACAAAACGCTTCCTCATCGCCGCCGTTTTTTGCTAGCGGATTTGCAATGGATGCGCATTTGGGGAGGAAAAGGGAAGGGTATGGTTATAACCAGTTAGACGATAGAGACAGAGACAGAGGCAGAGAAAGAGAGTGAGAGAGAGGGAGACGAGAGAGAAACAGAGTGCAGAGTATCAGTTCAGTTGACGGTCGGTGCGTGGCGGAATGTTTCGTTGTTCGGCTCCAGAAATTGGCAAACAATAAAAGCCGTCAAAAAGTGCAGTCAACAAAGAGAGAGAGAGAGAAACAACATTAAACGCACAGAAGAAAAGCAAAGCAAAGAAAAGAAAAGAAAAGAAAGAAAACAGTTTGAAAAGTTGATTGTTTAGTTGAAGCATAAAAAATGTTGGCTTTAAAAAGTGGAGCGTCGATTGCAGCAGCAGCAACAAAAAAGAGCTAGAGAAAATGGCCAGGCTGTGGGGCAGGAATAGAGTTGCAAGTTGCAAGTTGCCAGTTGCCAGTTGCAAGCGCCGAGAGTTGCACATTCTGAATGATGTTTTGGCTATTTGGAGGCAGTTGCGTTTCAACTGCAGTTCACATTCATAACAGAGAGAAAGAGAGAGAGTGTGAGAGAGAGAGTGAGTGAGAGAGTAAGTGAGAGAGTGAGATACAGAGATCATCGGTTGGTGAAAGATACATTTCAACTCTTGTCAAAAATGAAAATCAACTTAGACTTCAAACTTGTGTGTGGCAAATAGACAAATGTGTTGGAAGAAAGTGCACAGGGTATGAGGCATGGGGCAAGTGGCAAGTGGCATGTGGCAGGGTGCGGTTGCAGCCAGAGTTGACGGAGACTGCAACTGCGACTGCGCAGCTGCCCGTTGACTGACTGACATTTTATGGCAGCTATTTCTATTTTCTTCAACTTTTCTTTTTTTTTTGTTAACTGAAACGCAAAAGGCGCCCGAAGTGTAGCCTGACAAATGCATAAAACTTGAGGCACAGATTGAAGCTGGCGATGAGGCAGAGAGGCAGAGAGACAGAGAGGCAAGTTGGTAACTGTCAGGCTGCTTCGTCTTTCGGACTGACAACAACAACGAATGATGATGACAACAACAACAACAACGTTGACTTGTAGCAATTGAATTTTTGCACGTCGCCCATGAAGTTGTTTGTTTGACTTGGCATCGTTCCCCTGTACCCCCTACCCCTACTCCATCCCTCTGCCTACTCCCCACCCCATCCCCGTCGCCCCCACACTTCACTCACTACTCATTGTTGTTGTTGTTGTTGTTGTAATTGTTGCACTTGGATGAAAAATAGTGGAAACAGTTAACGAAAAAGAGGAAAAATGTTTGTGTGCCTGATTGTTTGCAATTGTTGTTGTTGTCGTCGATTGTTGTTGCTGTTGTCGATTGTTGTTGTTGTTATTACTGTTGTTGTTGCTGTTGCGCGCATATTTATGTTTGCTTTGACTTACCGTTAGACGGTTATATGCCGGATTACATTTGGCACTGCTGGCAAATTATCTGTGCCGAGTATCTTTTTTTGAGGCTCGAAATGAAGCACAGTGTTTGTTATTGTTGTTGTTGTTGTTTGTGTTGTTGTTGTTACTCGTGTTGCCGTTGTTGTTGTTGCCAGTTGGCCAGTTACAAGTTGCTCCGAGTAGGTTCTCAGGCATCAACAAGAAGAAATAGATAGAAATAGATTCAGCGAAATTTACTCGAGTTCAACTGATGAACGAAAGAGGACGACAAATAAATTCAATTGACTGAAACGGAGATACCCTGTAGAGGAGTTTTATTTTACTTTAACTAAAATATGCAATGATAAAGGATGTTTTTTTTTTCTAAATTTACAGGGTACTGTTGGACATAAGCTTGGAAACGTAGTTTATTAAAATTTTGGAAAATAAAAATAAAGTCATCACTACATGCCATCACGTAGTTGTTTACTTTCGAATGCTGGATTTCAAAATGACTTTGTCACACAACAAAAAAAAGAGGTAGTTTAGCTTCAACTACAGAGTATCTGGCAGTCGAGCACTTATATTTGCTGGTAGTATAAATCAGGGAACTTTATCAGTTATAGAGAAGTCAAGTTTAAGGTGTTTATAAGCTCATATTTCACTACAGGGTATCGCACAATCGATCACTTTCTCGTTTAATATAATTGATAGACTTAAAACACAGTCTGATGGGAATTAGATTATTCGTATCAATAATGAGGTATCTTCCGAGTACAGGGTATCTCGTAGCCCATCATTTTATCATTTAATAGATTTGATAGACTTAAGTCACCATCTGATTGGAATGAGGATAGTCGTATCAATATTCAGGTATCTTCTGAGCTTTTATTTACTTTTATATAGAGTATCTTGTAGTATATCAGTTTCACATTCAATAGATTTGATAGACTTAAGCCGCAGTCTGATTGGAATGAGGATAATCGTATCAATAATCAGGTATCTTCTGAGCTTTTACCAACTTTCATGCTGATTCGATGCTCAATGATTTTCCCATGTTCTACGAGTACTTAAAAGAACAACAACAACTAAGACTGTGAAGCCATTCACTTCTGGCCAACTAATTGTTGACGTTGCCAAGACCTCCTAGGGACACGGCCATTGCTAATGATGATATGCCTGATGATTGCCTTTGGGCCATTTGTATGTGAAAAACTGCGACCCGTTCGCTCACTTTACTTTACAGTTTACAGTTCAACTTTCAACTTGCCGGACTTTCGCAGCAAGTGACACACACAAGAAATATAAAATCCAAAAACATAAAAAAAAGGAAAGGAAAGGCCCCTCCAAACCGACTACAGCTGCAGTTGTCTCCACCTTCCCTCCCTCACCACTCTTTCTCTTCTCCATCCCTCGTCAAATGTTTCGCACAACTTTCAAATGACTCTGCGATCGTTGGGCTTTAAAATTCGAGTATCGAGTACGAGTACGAATACGAGTACTCGTATTTAAGTCTGTGAGTAGTTTTTTGCTATGGCCAGTCTTAAAGCTATTCGCGTTTCTGTTTTGGCATAATTGTTGTTGTTGTTGTTGTTTGTTGTAGTTGTTGTTGGTTTGTTGGTAATTGTTGTTGTTGACGGGGCGGCATCAGAAAAGAAGGTCGCACAAGGTGGTCCGAGTTGAGCTAATGCCTTAACTGTTGTTTCATTTATTATACCCTGCAAAAGAGAGGGTAGTTAGCTTTCAAATCTAGTTGGCTTTGAGCACAATTTCTATACACTTGGCATCATAATTTTCAAAGCATTTATTTAATGCAAAAAGATGGAGTTTTTATATGGATTATTAGGAGCTATTTTACTAGTAACATTTGGATGTCTTAAGGCATTCTGGAAGAAGGAGAAAAAGGATTCGACAAGTGAGAAGAAAATGGAGAAAAATGGGGACACGAAAGACGAGGACATGGAAACGCAGGAAATGGAGCGGGAAAATCAGAATAATTTGGAGATAAAAAATAGAAAAATTGCTGAAGATGGGGTTAATAATATGGAGGAGAAATCGAAACTGGAGATAGAAAATATAAAAATTGCTGAAGATGGGGTAAATAATAAGGAAGAGAAAACGAAACTGGAGATAGAAAATACAAAAATGGCTGAAGTAGGGGTTAATAAAATGGAGGAGAAAACGAAATTGGAGATAGAAAATAAGAAAATTGCTGAAGTGGAGGTAAATAATATGGAGGAGATAACGCAATTGGAGATAGAAAAGAAGAAAATTGCTAATATAGAGGACAACAAAACAGAGGAGAAAACGGATATTGAAAAGAAGACAAACCCAAGCCCTCAAGAGTATAGAAAAAGATCAGCTAAAGGGAAAAAATTTACGAAACGCATAAAAAAATTGAATCGTGTCGAACCATTTACCGTTGAGCAAACAATGCAACTGAAACAAACAGTTTCCCTTATACTGACTCAATTAATTGATATTGAGTTCCGGGTTTATGAGGATGTCAATCCGATGGTCCATCTAACAAGCGATGAATTCGAAGCATTGGCCCTTGAGATCAAAAATTTATATAGTAAATATCGGCCTTCGAAAGACAAATTGGAAAATAATAATAATAAGTTTAAATTGCCATTGGATTTGGAATCGGAATCGGAGTCCGACACAGATTCAAAATCGGTATCGAAATCAGAGTCCACAATTAGCGTCGTAGATATCTGAAAAGATTCAAGATACACAAATGGGAAAACCCTCAAGGAAGTAAGTTTCGATCAAAATTAAATACGATTGTGATACATATTTGTACGGATAATGATGTGAGGAAATAAGTTTTGATTAAAATTAAATACGATTGTGGTATATAGATTTTTATTTAAGGGGTATACATCAGTCGACTAGTTGCTGTGCGTTTATTTGCATTGTATTATTTTCGTTTCATTTGTCTTTGAAATTAATGTGCCAGATTTGAAAACTGGCTCCGAGATGCAGCGAAGATCGCCCGGAGAAACAGCTGATGAATTTCAATCAAGCTGTTCTCTTTTCCTCCAAATCTCCCGCTCTTCCCCACTCTTTCTCTCTTCTTTTCTATCTTTCTCTTAAGATGTTGTTGCTATTGATTTTCACCTGGAGTTTGGAGCAATTTAATTTGATATCCAGCGTTTTTTTTGGCAATCTGCAATTCACACTGGCATTCGGTTAGATCTGCAGTACATACATTTATGTATATAAGTGTTTGCTTGTGTACATATGTGTGTACATATTTAATAGCCATGCCCCGTTTTACTACCTGCAGTTGGCCATTGTGATTGTTGTTGTTGTTGTTGCTGTTGCTGTACGTCGCTCACTTTGCCAATTTTCGTTTAGTTTTTGGCGCTTTTCGCTTTTTGTTGCTTTTTGCTTTTGCTTTGGCATTGACGTATTGCCGCGAAGGGGGCGTCACACTCTGATATTTGTCGCTGTTTATTGCTAAGCAATTTTGGCAATACTTTTCAGTTTTCGTAGTCAGTTTTGGCCTCGTGTAGGTCTCTCTATTTCTATCTTCTATCTATCTATCTATCTATCTATCTCTGTCCCTGTTCCGTTCTCCCAGCTCGACATAATTGAATTTGTTATCGAGTTTGATTTGCATTCAACTCTTAATAAAGTGAACTTTAAAATTGCGCCATTGGGCACAAAAGTTGGTCAGATCGAGACTCGAATTCAGATCCAGATTCGGAGTCAGACTCAGGTTTAGATTCAGATTCAGGTTCAGAGCGTCTGATCGGCGCAGTTGTCAATCAAAAAGTCAAATTCCAACTGTCAAAGTGCCGCAATTTGTCTTTTTGCCTGCACAATTGAGACGAAAAGCGAATGTGACATGGGGCCCCAGAATGCGACGAGTGGCCGCCAAGTATAACAATTTATATACATATGTATATTCATAAAGTTTTATTCTCGTTTATTCGCATATTGCGCATACGCCGCGTGTGTCGACATTTAATAAGCCGGCGAGTTACGAGCGTCGCGCACGCGATTCAATCTGCAATCGACTATCGACAGTCGACAATCGGAATGCAGCTTACATGTGATAATCGACAATTACAACTACTTTTAACCCACACTTGGAGAAAAGAATACAATTTACAGAATGCACTATGGGCGAAAAGTCGATTATTCTGGCATAAACTACAATTTTAAAGCTAGAGCTTTCAAATTTGGCATGAACCTTATTTGAACTAAAATAGAATTTTTAATTTTTTTTTTTTGGATTTGGACCACGCCTTAGCTTTCCCCTCCTCACCCGACTATGAGAAAAAATGTAAAATATTTATGTAAAATCCAAATATAAAGCTAGAGACCTGAAATTTGGCACGAATCTTAGATAGGTTAAAGTAGAATTTATGCAGATTTTTGTTTTTTAATTGGATCTTTTCTTCGCCCTCTTTTTCTAACTGATTCAGTAAAAAAGTACAATTTTTTTTTATTCGCTGAAATATTAAGTGAGATGTTTTAAACTTCACATGTTTGCTAATTAGACTTTTATAACCCATGTGTTCACCTCCATTTCCATCCGGGCAAATTTTCAAAAGCATGGGCTTTTACAAAACAGCTGACTTTAGAGAGTTGCCACAAGAGAAGAGTTGTCGCATAGCCCGAAAAAGAATATGTTTTAATCTAACTGAAGTGTTAACATTCAATAAATAAAGTCACATTTTGAAAATACTACCATCAATTTTTCGACTTTATGCCAAAAAAATCGTCAAATCGCCCAATGTGGAATGGAATAAAATTATCCCAAAGTTGCTTGTTTTAGAATTTTAAAACCTTTCTCAATTTTTTCTCAATTGTTTATTTCACCAGCCAATACTTTAAAAAACGGCCTTCGGTTTGACTTTAAAATAAATAAATAAATTAATCAAGTCTTTAATTAATAGTTTTCCCATCGCCAGATCAAAGAACCTTCCACAAGTGGAAAGAATCCTCATCAAATGCCATAAAAAACAAACAAACAAAGCATATCTCAATGGGTTAATCGGATTGTGTCTCGAGTATTACATAGCCAAATAAATGTTAAACAATAAGCAAATAATTTTTTGCACACATGACATGCAAATTAATGGCCACAATGGAGGGTGGGGGAGGGGGGTGGAGTGGGGGATTCGGTGGGGCAGCTGGTTTCAACCAAAACGTGCAACATGTTGCCATTGCCTGTTGAACGCATTTTGGCGATCGGCAATTGCGAGTCAGTCTTGAACATTCACACAAGTAATACAACTACAAAAACTACAATAACAAGACCAACTAAAATAATAACAACAACAAGAGTAACAACTACAACAATAAGTCAACAATATCAGTATAAAGTTATTCGATTTCTATGCTAATCGAATGACAACTGCGTAATGAGTTTGCCGCTTGCCTCTTGGCTTACATGTGTTTCCAGCTGTTGTTAATTTACATACCCTATAGTTAAAGCTGATTAAAAAATGATGGACATACGTACAAAAAATATTAAAAGATATTTCTGATTTTTGTTATTTTAATAAAAAAATTTTTTATTAACTAAACTTTAACCACTTCCATAAAAAAAAAATCAATTCTGATTTTATATTACATAAAAATAATTAAAGCAAGAAAAAAATATTAATATTGAAATTAAACACAAGGATTACAAAAATAAACTTTTTAGCTACTATATATAAAATATATACTCTGAAATGACATCAAGAGACAGAAGTTAATGGACACATCATTTGTAGTTCCCTTTGTTTGCAGGGTATCACTGAGTGTATCATTCTTAAGCTAAGCTTTTTGTTAGCTGCTTTTAGTGCTTTTAATAGGTCAACTCTTGTTGAGCTGACTCAAATATCAAGACCCTGCACAATCCGCAGTTCAGATCGAATGCCTGACATATGAACACAACATATTATATGTAACTAAGTGCGAGTTTTAGCCATGGTTATTTCGTCTATGGTTTTTTGGCGCATATTTAGGGCCAACTTATCGCGGCAAGTGAATCGTTAGCTGCAAATTGTTGCAACAGCTACGTGTCACGATCCCAGCGCCCAAAAATTCACACAGAGGACAGAGGGACAGACGGCGAGACACAGAGAGAGAGATAGACAGAGAGAGAGAGAGAGAGAGAGAGAGAGAGAGAGACAAACTGACAGAAGGACAGACCATCAAATGAAACATTTTCAAAAGCTGCCTCACATGTGTGGCAAAGGTGCTGAGTTATGTTTGTGGTTATTCGAATGCGGATAATACAGAGAAAATTAATATGATGGACTAACGAATACCCTGTACGGAATTTATATAAAAATGAATGTTTCATTTCAATATTACTTTGTTTCTCTTAGAATTTGAAAATGGCTTTCAAAGTTAAACTAACTTTGACTGCAATGATCATCATTTTTACAGGGTATTTTACAAAAGAGTAATATCCAGAAGCAGGTCCGACTATCGTTGAAAAATCACAGCAAATGAGCAGCAACGACTGTCGAAATTGTTTGGTTATAAAAATAAAAATAAGCCCAGCTTTGAGAATGGAAAGACAGACGGACAGACAGACAGACAGACTCACAAGCTGTCATATAAGCCTTCAGTCATATGGAAGCTGGGAGCTGAAAGCTGGTTAACTAACTGTTTAGCTAGGCACAGGTTGCCACAGGTTGCCGAGCCCAGCAACATTTTGCGGCAATTGCAACTTTATTTTTTAACTCGTTGTTTGAACGTCGCGTCGTCAAAATGTCAGCGTGGCAAAATTTAATAAACAGCAACAACCAAACAGACAGCGGGCAACTCTTTTTCGGCTTGCCTCGCCACGCGTGTTGGCAACATGTTGCATAAAGTACGAACAACAAAAAACTAAAAAACAAACACACAATATTTGAAAATCAAACATAAAAAACAAGCTGACAACAAAAATATGTTGCACGCGTCGCTGCTCCGATTTTTCTTCGAATTTTTGCAGCACATTCCCAATTTGTGAGCTGCGTTGCCTCCCCAAAAAAAGCGGAGAAGAGGGCGTGGCAGGGGGAGCCCCCCTCCTCCTGGCTGGCATATTTGTCGTGCCTGGCAAACACCAAAAGCGTACAAATTCCCACGTTTAGCTTTTTATATAGATTTTTTCGCTTATTATGCGTGTCTTTCGAAATTTTATTGAATTGAATTTATTCGGTTGAATGAAAATGCAAAAGCCGATGCGGCGCTTATAAAAAATTAAACCAGCAACAGAAAAGTAGAAATAAAATGATTTATCATTCATTTGTTGTGGCCATATTTAGTCATATTTATTGGCTAAACAAATTGATTAATTGTTGCAGTTTTTAAGATTGTTCAACTCGCGGATATTAATGAGCCGCAGCATTGAGAACTTTGCAAGCTCTGAATGATGGATGATCGATGATATTCTACTCAATCGGTTGCACGCTGCGTATGCGCAATATGCAAGGACAGAGATGAGCACACAACTGCTGACTGCTGACAGATGCTGACTGCTGCGTAACTCTTGCCGGTAGCGTCTGCGTCATGTCTGCGTTGTCTGGCCACATTAACCATGTCAGGGCCAGTCGAAAGTATGCTCTTCTCTTCACTCCCTTCTCCTCGCTCCTCTTCCCACGCTCTCTAGGCAAACATCCATTAATCATCTGCCCCACCGAATGAAACTGAACTGAACGAGTTCCCCTCGCAGCGATCGTCGCTGCACTGGAATCGAAGTCAGCGCCAACTTCATTCAAGTGCTGTCCATGCCCGTCCGAAAGTGATTGTTTTCGTATTACATAATCTTCACAACATATAACAGATATACTACACATAAGAAAGTAAAGAGTAGTTCACAAAATGTCTACCACCAATTTGGTTATACTCTGTAAAACAACTGCTTTTATTGCATTGTTAACAATGTTATTAAGAATTTTCACAATTATCACTAAGTATTTGACGTACGATTATTGCTGATTTCCACTTTCAATTTTAATCATTTCTCCAAAAAGAAATTAAACGTTATTTTACTATAAATAATTGTAATAACTTATTTTAAATATAAATATATATTTATTTTAAATATAAATTGTTTATTTTAAAAATTAACGTGCTTACATAATTTAATGTAATTAATTCAATTGAAAGCCTACAAATACTTATTGATAAGGTATTGATATTTTAATATTTATATCGGATTGATTAAATATTAAATTTAAAAATATATTTTTTATTTATATATAATCAAGTATCCTAATAAAACCTGAAAAACTGTAAAATGCATTTCTAGTATAAAAAATTGTTTATCTATTAATAATAAAGCAATTTATACTTTAGAAATTCGTTTCACGGTTTAATTATTAAATATAAAGCAATTTTTATATTTTAGTTGGAGTTCATTTAGGCAATAGATAGAGAGATAGAGATAGAGAGATAAAAAAAGAGAGTGTAATGAAATTTGTTGGTATGTTGAGCAAGAAATCTATAATAATCCAATGAAACTATCGATAAGAGTTCTAGCGATTAATGATACTAGAAAACCAACTCTGTTTAGTAAATGTTAATGAAATCCTATTGATTTTGCTCTACCTCCAGTAAATGGGGACTTCCCCTTCATTTGCCAGATCTCAGCTGCTCCAATTTGCCATGATATTTGCAGCATATGATCTGCAAGTGGAATGACATAATCGTCGAGACACACGACAAAGGCTGAACAAGCGTAACAATTCGTGCAAATGGTAGCAACCATTGACTCATTTTAAAGGCCAGCAGCGTTACGAGCAAACAGTTAAGAGTTAAGAGTTGGGTGTTACGAATGTGTGACTACATCATCATCATCAACATCAACATCATCATTGTCATCATCGTCAGCATCTCTCCGAGGGCGACGCTTTCGTTTCGCCATTTGCTTGCTGGCCACTTGAGGTGACGCCGTCGGCAACTCCACTCGTTGTTGTTGTTGTTGTTGCGGTTGCACTTGGCGCTTTTGTTTCCGGCGACAGCGGCAACAAGTGTCTTTTTTTTGGGGTTGAGGATGGAGGTGTTCCGCCAAGGCCAGAGGAACCGAAACGAACCCATCGCTCTATAAAAGCTGTCGATTCAGCTGGCAATGGCATCAGTTCAACGATTTCATCCATCACAAACAGATCAGGCAAACGATCGATCAATATGAAAATCTTCCTCTGCTTGCTGGCTGTGAGCGCGGTGGCTCAAGCGGGATTCCTCGGCGGTGCTGCAGGTGGTGGCTCCAGTGGTGGCCACGATCATCACGATCAACACGATCATCACCATGGCGACTCCAGTGGCGGCGGCGCCGACATCAAAGTGATTAAAGTGATTCACGAATCCAGCTCTCAGGGTGGCTGGCAGTCCGGTGGTGGTGCTGGCGGTGCTTCTGGTGGCTGGTCAGCTGGCGGTGGTGCTGGCGGTGGCTATGGAGGTGGTGCTGGCGGTGGCTATGGCGGTGGTGCTGGCGGTGGTTATGGCGGCGGCAACCAGGAAGTCAAAATCATCAAGATCATCTCACAGCCAGCTTCGTCTGGTGGCTATGGAGGACAGGGCGGCTCCAGTGCTGGCTGGTCGGCAGGTGGTGGCGCCTCCGCGGGCTGGTCCGCTGGCGGCTCTGGCTCATCGGGCTGGTCCTCAGGTGGCAGTGATGCCACGACCGCTGTGAAAATCATCAAGATCATCACGGAAAGCGCTCCCGAAGCTGGCGATGCCTCCGGCTGGGCAGCTGGTGGTGGTGCTGGTGCTGCGCCCAGTGGTGGTTGGTCCTCGGGCGGTGCGTCAAGCGGTGGCTGGTCTTCGGGCGGTGCTGCCAGCGGTGCTTGGTCATCGGGAGGAGGAGGTCCTTCAGGTGGCGGCTGGTCTTCGGGAGGTCCTTCAGGAGGCGGCTGGTCCTCGGGCGGTCCTCCCAGCGATGGCTGGTCCTCCGCCCAAAGCGGCGGTGGATCCGGCGGTGGAGGCTGGCC